>CAIGRP010030442.1:0-15814 GCA_903798385.1 Fraxinus cuspidata
ATAATAAAAACGAATGAACGAAAAACCAGATCGCAAAAGAAACTGAACTAAATATCAGATTGCAGAAATTGAACGAAAAACCAGATTGCAGAAACTGAACGAAAACCAGATCGCAAAAGAAACTGAACGAAATACCAGATCGTCTTAAAAAAAATTTAGTTATGCCCCGAACCCCGGCAGGGGCACGCTGCCCTCTGCAACCCCCATCCAACTCACCGCGGAGTTGGATCCACGAAAGCCTTGTTTGATATTAATTCTTGTTCCATGAAATTTAGCTCTGATACCATGTTAAACAATTCAAAGAAAAATGAGGAAGCTAGTGTTTCATTAATTCTTCAAATGCAATTGAAATATAAAAGATAATTTAACATAAATACAAAGAGATTATATATAGGCTAAATANCACTTGTTAAACAATTCAAAGAAAAACAAAGAAGAAAAAAGGAGAAAACTAGGGTTTCATTAATTCTCCATAATGCAATTGAAATACAAAAGATGATTTAACCTAGATACAAAGAGACTATATATAGGCTAAATAAAAGAAGTTGAAAAGACTATTCTACCCTTAATAAACAATAAAATAAAATAATCATGTTTCTTAACATTATCTATAAATTTAAGAGCAAAAAGAAATAATTAAAGTGCTCCATTAACTATTTTTCAGAATTAAAAAGAAAAAAAAATGGAAAATTGAGAGAAAAAAAAAATCAGAAAATCAACCAAGCGAAGAATGTTTGGAGGCAGTTTTTATTGGAAATGAAGGCGCAAAATTGGTTAAGGGAGAATTTCAGCGGGGTCCCAAACCTTTCAAATTGTTGAAAATTATACTCAAAACATTTCATTTTTGCACCATCTATCTCAAACATTTCATTTCGATTGCAAATGGACCTTTAGTCAACCCAAAAAAAAAAATCAATTTGATTGCATTTTGATTAATTTTAAAAGATAAAATTGTAATTTATATTTTTGCAAAAAAAATAATAATTAAAAAAAGAAACAAACAAAGATTGAGAACTGTTCGAGCTTTGCCAGAAAAATTACAATCATCAAGTCAATCACGTCAGCATGACCAACCACTCCCTTAGCTGCTTCACAATAGCCAATTATTTTTTTATGAATTGAGGATGATCAACTGAGTTTTTGATGGTAAACCCTTCGTTATTTAAGAGAAGCCTCGTTAAAGTTATCAAATAAGCAGTTCCTTGCCATCTTCTTCCACATCCACCACACTCCCAACAATCAACCAAACCAAAATCCATCCACCTTTTGCCATTGCCAACTCTCAACCAAATCCACAATCCACCCATCCCTATCATCGCGAGACCACCCATCCATATGTTGCACAGCAATCTTCACCAGTGTTACTACAAGTAATCTACACCACCGCCCCACCCAAAACCAGCAATCGCCGCTATCACCTCCGTCATCGCCACCGTACAAATCCATCATTTTCAAGAATTTGAGCAAAACAGTAAAATGATCAAGAAAGACAACAACATACCTTGCCACCAAGACAACATATATTACACGAAATTGTCAATGTGATGTTCAAATGCAGATCTTCCTAGCACTTTCACCATATCTGGCTCTACCATGTGCTTCTCTCCAAGTATTTTTAATATCGTAGCTTTCCCTATAAATCCATTACACCCACTGTTGTAAAAAATAACTTTTGGACAACCATAATTGTAAAACTCAACCCGCCTTGCTTGACTCGATTAAGCCAAAAATGTATAGATCTTAGCTTGAATCTGTTTGATCTTGTTTATTTAGATCTTATACTAGGAGTTGCTAATTTTGGGAATTTTAAATATGGATAATTGCAGCAGCGGTATCAAATCTTTCATTTAGTAACAGACCTTGTCCAAACATTTCATTTGTATCACTCATGGTCCCCAAACATTTCAAAATGTCACTGCTGAAGTCCATATGGATGGTTTCTGTTAGTTTGACCTTTGGTTGAACAAATAATTGACTTTGACAAAATGTTAAAATGATAACTTTACATTTTTATAATAAAATAACTAAAATTAAATAATTAAAATCCCCAAGTTCATGATAATTGACTGTCGTTTTGTGGCATCTCCGTTGTCCCCTACACCCCCTTTTGCTTCCACCGATAATGTGCCCTTGTTTGCATTTTCTACCACCACAAAGTTCATCAAAATGTCCTTGTAGTTGTTCATTTCATCCACGACGTGCTGGTTTTTTATGTATTTATCAACGCATGTGTATGTTTGGAGATGGTTATGGTCAATTATCATGAACTTAGTTAATAAGATCGAATATTTTTTATTCTCCATGGTGTAGATCCATGATTTGGATTGCAAGTTATAAGCGTGAGATCTAGCGAAAAACCCAATTGTGAGATCTGGGTTCGATTTCCAAGTGATGAGGGCAAACGAAATGGATTTCTAGATTCGGTCCGATGTCGTCGTCGGAGATGAGGACGGCCTGTGTTTTGATAATATCTCAGGGGTAGAATCAGTAGTTCAGGTTGGAGGAGGGCGGGGAGGTTTTGGGGGAGGGAGGAAATGATTTGTGGTGGAGTGAAGGAGTTGCACCGGAGAAGAATGACTGTGGCGATCAACAAGAAGGCGGAGTACGCGGCGACGATTGATTGTATACTTGGGATGCGATTTTCCATGTAGCCGTTGATTATGACTGTCAAATTGGGGTGGGGTGGGGTGAATGGAGAAGAATAAGTTAGTTTTTTGGTTTTTAATTTTAATTACTTGATTTTAGTTACTTTATTATAAAAAAATGTAAAGTTACCATTTTAACTTTTCTAAATTAGTCAAAATTATTGTTAAAATCAATTATTTGGTCAACTAACGGTCAAACTAACAAAAATCATTCATTTGGATTTCAATTGCAACATTTTGAAAGGTTTGGTACAGTGAGTGACACAAATTAAATGTTTGGATAAAGTCTGCTACTAAATGAAAATGTTTGGCACTGCTGCTTCAATTATTCCTTTTGAATACGGATCGAAAAGGAACTAATAAAGAGTTGCAAAAATTAAATGATTGACTGGAGCCATCGTTGACTCATACACGACATTGGAGACTTTGGGTGAGTGGGTTGCAATTGTCAACATGTGGATGTAGGTGAATTTTGATTTGGTTTGGTTGGGGTTAAGATGGTGGGTGGGGGTTGGGAAGAAGATACAAAAATTTCATATTTTTCATTTTTTTGTTTAATTATTTTTTCGAGAAAATATAATTACAATTTTACCCTTTAATTAATCAAAATGTGGTTAATTGATTTTTTTTGGATTGATTTGTCTTCCAGCTGCAATCCAAATGAAAGTGTTGGAATTGTATGTGTAAAAATGAAAAATTTGGATATAGTCTGCAATAATTTGAAATGATTGAATCCCAGCTAGAATTCTCCAAGGAAAAAATTTACAATTATGGCATTAACTTTGCACAATTCAAAAATCAGGTTTTAAGTTTAATTATTGCTAAAAATTGGGTATTTATTTATTAATAAAATATAATAAAATCACAATTATATAATTAATGGTCACATGTACATAATTATAGGTCATAACTTATTTATTGATCACGTATTAAATAATTAATTGGTTACAAATTAATTCAATATCACAAATTAAAAATTTTATAGGTCACATTTTATTTTATTGGTCACAGATAAAAAAAATTATAGGTCACAATTTATCAATCAGTCACATATTTTCAAATTTGTTGATCACAAATTATTGTATTTTAAGGTCACAGTTTATTTTATTGGTCACGGATAAAAAATTATAGGTCACATTTTATCAACCAATCACGTATTTTCAAATTAGTTGGTTACAAATTATCGAATTTTAAGTTCACGGTTAAATAATTGGTCACATGTAACCAAACCCTAAACCAACACCACAACAACACTATCAACAATAGAAACATACCACCCCCGCTGTAAGAAACGCACAACCATCATATCGCCGCCATTTTCTGTGAGAAGCAAAAATTTGTGCGGCAGCACACAAACCCACCATCATCGTCCCACCGTTGCTACAGGTTCGGCAACCACAAATCGAAGAAAATTTCAAATCGCTGGGCGTAATCAGAGAAAATTTCGTCGTCGCTCATTTAGCACCGTTCATTGCCAGAAGAAGAAGACGACGCTCTCAGAAAATTTCAAATCTCTGCGCGACAGAGACGACTCACGACGACACTCAGTTCGCCAGATGCCGCTTCCGTCGATGAAGAGGACGCCGTCGATGAAGATGAAGAGAGGGAGTGAAAGTTGAGAGAGACGGGTGAGAGATAGATGGGTGAAAATGAGGATGAGAGAGTGAGTGAGTGATTTAGGGTTAATATACTTAAAAATTTAATTAATATTTGATTTTTGATTAAATAAAGTTCACACCTGAATTTTGAATTTGAAAAGTTAAATGTTTGGTTTTTTGTAATTTCCTCATTTTACAAATAATTAAATAAAAATAATTTCACTTTTTATAAGCTGGGCCAAACATTGGCTTAATTTCGGGCCTGATAAAAATTTACGGGTTACAGAAGTAAGCCCATTAGCAAGAGATTGGGCCTTATGGCGCTAATTAGTACTACAGGCTGTGATTTTATTTTTTCTTGTTTCCTATTTTCGTAATTAAGGATTTTTATTTTTTATCCTTATGATATTTCTATTTAGTTAATTCCCCTTCTCAGTCACCCATTCCTTATATTTTTGGACCGCGATCAAATCCCTAGTTCTACAGAATTCGGTTACAATTGATATTCATTCGGGCTTTGCATTACAATTAGGGTTGAGCCGTGTTTCTGTTCCAGCTGAGTCGATAAAAATTTCACTTTGAATTTCGATTTTGGAAATTAGGGTTTTTTATTACGTTCTTCTGTGAATGATATGATAATAATTTGGAGATCAGAGGATAGTTTGATCGCCGATTAATCGGCGAGTGAAGTCTCATGTTCTGAAGGGATTTTGTATGGAAACTAGGAGTCGGAAACGTGCGGAGGCATCCACCCCAGCAGTGCCTTCTTCTTCCTCCTCTGGCCCCACCACCCGTGCTGCCAAGCGTGCTCGTCATTCCGCCGCTACCACTTCCGCCACCACCTCTGCGAATTCCACTAGTTCCCGCGTCGCTGCTCGATCCAAAAACTCGCTAGTGTTATCCACTTCTATGGACCCCACTGCTGATCCATCGGTTGCCTCTGCATCCTCTACCCGAACTCGCCGTGGCAAAAACCCTGCTACTCAAAATTCGGATAACAATGATAATACAAATTCCCATAAAGGCAAAGAAAAAGAACATGGAATCAGGGTTAGGGATAGAGATAGAGAAACAGAAAGGAGTTTAGGGTTTAACGTGGTGGATTCCCACAGCGGGGAGGATGACGACAATGATGGTGAGGGTGGGGTCGGAAATTTTCACCAGAATTTGACTTCTGCAAGCAGTGCCCTTCAGGGGCTGTTAAGAAAGCTAGGGGCTGGGTTGGATGATCTGCTCCCGAGCTCTGCAGTGGGGTCTGCTTCATCGTCCCATCAGAGCGGGCGGCTGAAAAAGATGCTATCCAGTTTGAGGGCTGAAGGCGAGGAAGGGAGGCAAGTTGAGGCATTAACTCAGCTCTGTGAAATGCTTTCAATTGGAACTGAGGAGTCTTTGAGTACATTCTCGGTGGATTCTTTTGTACCAGTTCTCGTGGGGTTGCTTAATCATGAGAGTAATCCCGATATCATGCTTCTGGCTGCCAGGGCGCTGACACATTTGGTTGACGTGCTGCCTTCTTCATGTGCTGCCGTGGTGCATTATGGTGCTGTCTCGTGCTTTGTTGCTCGGCTGCTTACTATTGAGTACATGGACTTGGCTGAACAGGTGAAGATGTTTAGTAATGCTTTGGACTTGTGTTTGCTTGAAAGTTTTAATGATAATTCATTTGGTTAAATTTTTATGATTGTTCCTGTCACTTTAATTAATGATGATATGCTGACCTTTTCTAGCTTTGCTGAAATTTTTCACGTTTTAACTTCTTAATTATAATTTGATGCTTTTTTTTTTGGTTGGGACAGTCTCTGCAAGCTCTGAAAAAAATCTCTCAGGAACACCCCACTGCTTGCTTGCGAGCAGGTGCACTCATGGCTGTGCTTTCATATCTTGACTTCTTCTCTACAGGAGTCCAGGTGAGTTATTGAGGGACAATTAGTTGTGGTTATGTACGTTTGGAAGCCTTAGAAAAATTTTGTCTTCTCTAAATCTATTCAAAAGATTGATCATGATTTTTTCTTAATTATGTGTCAGAGAGTGGCCTTATCAACTGCTGCAAACATGTGCAAGAAACTACCTTCAGATGCAGCTGACTTTGTAATGGAAGCTGTTCCATTGTTGACTAACCTCCTTCAGTACCATGATGCAAAGGTGAGATAATGGTTTTTCAGATTAAAATAACCAAGGCATCATTCTGATTTACTAACTGGACTTTCTCTCTTTCTGTTCCCCAATCTCTACACTTCCATGCCTCACGTGTTTGTTTTGTTTATAGGTTTTAGAACATGCATCTATTTGCTTGACGCGGATTGCTGAGGCATTTGCATCGTCACCAGAGAAACTTGATGAGCTCTGCAATCATGGACTTGTTACGCAAGCTACCACCCTAATTTCGCCGAGCAATTCTGGAGGTGGCCAGTCTATCCTTAGCACTTCTACATACACGGTTAGTTGAACTATCATTTTCAATTAGCTATTTTTGTTATGCGGAGGCTGGATTATGATGTAATAAGCACACAGGGCTTGATCCGACTGCTTTCAACATGTGCAAACGGTTCACCTTTAGGAGCAAAATCCCTTCTTCTCCTTGGAATCAGTGGCATCCTTAAAGACATTCTATCAGGGTCTCGCACTGTATCGAGCATGTCCGTTTCACCTGCATTAAATAGACCCCCGGAGCAGGTATAGCTTTTTTATTTATTTTACCTGGTTCCCACACATTTTCTCGGTTTATATATTGAAATAGTAACTTGAATTGCGCTTGCCTTTTGACTATTTTCCTCTATCTTTATGCTTAGCCACATTTTGGAACCTCCATAGTATAAAATTAAGGCTCTTTCCCATGTTATCAGATTTTTGAAATTATGAACCTGGCCAACGAGCTTCTTCCCCCACTGCCTCAAGGAACCATATCTCTTCCAATGGGCAATAATCTGCTTGTCAAAGCTTCCTTTTCTGAGTCGGGTCCCGCAGGCAGTTCCAGCAAAGAGAATGAGTCCAATGGAAATGTGCAGGTGGTCTCAGCTCGAGAGAAATTGTTGAATGATCAGCCTGAACTTCTGCAGCAATTTGGAATGGATCTCCTTCCTGTTCTAATTTCGGTCAGTTTTCAGCAGTAGAGTAGTTGTGTATTACTGTTCTATGTTTTTATAAATGTTTTGACGTAATTTTTATGCAGATATATGGTTCCAGTGTTAATAGTCCTGTTCGCTACAAGTGTCTTTCAGTTATTGGAAAACTGATGTACTTCAGCACTGCAGAAATGATTCAGTATTTGATAAGCGTCACAAACATATCTAGGTATATAGGTCTGCTAGACTACTTTGCAGGACGTTTGGTTAGCCAGTATTAATATACTTATTTGTTTCTTGTTTTATTTAGTTTCTTAGCTGGAGTTTTGGCTTGGAAAGATCCTCAAGTGCTGGTACCCACTCTTCAAATAGCAGAAATTTTAATGGAAAAGCTTCCTGCTATTTTCTCCAAAATGTTTGTCAGGGAAGGTTTTGTGCATGCTGTGGATTCTCTAATACAAGTTGGATCTACAACTACTGCTCCACAGCCGTTTTCCAGTGAAAAGAATAACGATTCTATTGCTGGAGCATCGTCGCGTTCTAGGCGAAATCGGCGACGGGGTGGTAACTTAAATTTAGATGCAAATCCTGCTGAAAAATCTAAATTTTCAGTTTCCAGTATTGGTTCTTCTCCAAATCATGTTGCTGTCACTGTGTCTGCAAAAGCATTCAAAGATAAGTATTTCCCCTCAGATCCAGAGGCCAGTGAAATTGGTGTCACAGAGGATCTACTACGATTAAAGAATCTTTGCACGAAGCTGAATGCAGGTATAGATGAGCAAAAGACTAAATCAAAGGGGAAATCAAAAGCTTCTAGTGCTCGAATAACTGATATTTCCTCTAGTAAAGAGGAACACTTGGTTGAGGTAATAGCTGAGATGTTGGATGAACTCAGCAGAGGGGATAGTGTGTCGACTTTTGAGTTTATTGGTAGTGGGGCTGTAGTCTCTTTGCTTAACTACTTTACTTGTGGATATTTCTGCAAAGACAGAATTTCAGAAGTTAATCTGCCTAAGCTTCGAGAACATGCCATCAGAAGATACAAGTCTTTTGTTGCACTTGCCCTTCCTTCGATTGTTGGAGGAGGGAGTGTTGTTCCCTTGAGCGTCTTAATTCAAAAACTTCAAAATGCCTTGTCCTCTTTAGAGCGTTTCCCCGTCGTTCTGAGCCACACTTCCCGATCATCTGGGAATGCACGACTTTCTTCTGGTCTAAGTGCTCTGTCTCAGCCATTAAAGCTGCGCCTCTGCAGAGCACCAGGAGAAAATATGCTTCGCGACTACTCTTCGAATGTTGTACTTATTGATCCATTAGCAAGTTTGGCTGCTGTCGAGGACTTTCTCTGGCCACGAGTTCAACGTAGTGAATCGGGTCAAAAGCCTTCAGCTTCCGCAGGCAATTCTGAGCCTGGGACCACTGCTGCAGCAGCTAGTGCTTCTTCGCTGTCAACTTCCACCCCTGCTTCTGCTACTCGAAATCATTCAACGCGATCTAGATCATCTGTTAACATAGGAGGCACAGCAAAAAAAGAGTCATCACAAGAAAAAATAACAAGCTCGTCAAAGGCAAAGGGGAAATGCGTTCTAAAGACAGCCCAAGATGACAGAAGAGGACCACAGACAAGAAATTCTTCTCGTAGAAGAGCAGCTCTCGATGAAGATTCCAAAGTGAAGCCTGTGGATGGGGACTCTTGTTCGGTATGCTTTTACATGTTTTAAGATGTTCCATTTATGAAAGATTTTGATGTGCCTTTGACATGTATTAGAGTCGTAGTTCGCTTGAATGTGGAATTGTCTGTAAAATATTTACTGGCTTCCACAGATACTTAATTGTGCACTTAATTATGTGAATAATTATTAAATTAATTTTTCCACAAAAAATATTTAGATATATACTGTGTATAATCTCCCAAAGCTACATCATTTAAGTAGTTTGTTTCTTGCGCAAATCATTCTCGTGGCTAAAGACTAAAGTGAACTTTCCAGTTGTTCAAATCTACTTATATTTAATAGATCTCTGGAATTTTTTTTTTCCCTAGGTTGTAGAAATTATTTGTCTCTGGATTTTCTTTCAAGTTTCAAGAATGCTCTACAGTAATCTTTTTCAGAAGTTTTCTGCTATTTCTTGGCATGTGGGGCCTCCAATACATGGACCTAGGAAGCAAACTTTGGCTTCCCTGTTAACACATGGACTAAATTGTTCTTTGTTATGATTGTTTCGTGTTGTTGCTTACTCTTTTCCTGCTTCTATTTGGAATTTCTGTTTTTCTATCTTTAAAAAACTGTTAATGTGCTTTGCAGGATGATGAATTGGATATATCTCGTGTTGAAGTTGACGAGGGTCTGCTAATTGAAGATGATGATATGTCCGATGAAGAAGAAGATGTATGTCACCAGATACGGCTCCTTACAATTTTTGATTTGGGATGTGACTTTATAATTGAAATCTTCTAATTCAAAATATAATGGCTTCTTGGGGTAATATTAGGGAGCCGAAAAAGGGGTTTTCAGTCTTATAACTCACATTTCATTGGGGGTACTAGCGCAGTTTTTGTGGTATCATGTTCTGGAAGAGTAAATGGGCATGTTTATAAAATAGAGCTCTCATCATTATGAATACAAGACTGGAACAGAAGAACTCATACAATGTTGTTGGTGATCCAATATGTCTGATACAAAATTAACGAGCACTGAAAGATGTAGTAAGCATATTTGAACATTGCTTAGCAGTGAGATGAAACCAGTGCTTAAAAATGTGATTTATACCACATTTTGAACCCATGCTCGGGCAATTATGGGTTTGTTTGGCACATCTTATTTGAAAATCATTTTTACTCAAAACTCATTTTCAACTGCACTATCTCCAAATAAAATAATTTTGCACGTGAACCAATAAATTTTTCTTACTTTTTAACTATAAGTACTCCAAAAAAATCATTTTTCACTTCAAAGTCTCTCTCCCAAACAAGAGCTGACTTGGGCAGTACTACAATCTGAAAAAGTAGGAATTTTCCACCAAATGATATATTCTTCTTTTGATTGCATTCATTCTCTTAACTATTTTGCTCACTGACATGTTTCTCATTGACAGGTAGTGAAAGATGACCCTCTTCCCGTTTGCATGACAGACAAAGTGCATGATGTTAACTTAGGTGACTCTGCCGAAGATAGTCCTGTTCCTGGGGCAAGTGACGGCCCAAATAATCCGACTTGTAGTTCCAGCATCAGAGGCACTTCAGGTAAAGGGTCTGATAATAATGAGTTTAGGAGCGGGAGTTCTTTCGGAGCAAGAGGTGCAATGTCCTTTGCTGCTGCTGCTATGTCTGGACTTGCCTCTGGTAACAGTAGAGGTGTGATGGGAAGCAGAGATCAGCAAGGACGTCCACTGTCTGGATCAAACGATCCGCCACGACTAATGTTTTCTGCAGGCGGAAAGCAGCTTAATCGCCACTTGACTATTTATCAGGCCATTCAACGTCAGCTTGTTCTGGATGAGGATGACGACGATAGATTTGCTGGCAGTGATCTAGTATCTAGTGATGGAACCAGGCTTTGGACTAATATTTACACCATCATGTATCAAAGGGCGGATTGCCAGGCTGACAGGCCTTCTGTTGGGTCCATGACCTCAAACACTCTGTCTAAGACTACAAAAGCTTACTCTTCTAGTAGTTCCAGCTCTGATTCGTCGCAGCATCGTGTATCATTATTAGATAGCATTTTGCAAGGGGAACTTCCCTGTGATCTAGAAAGAAGTAATCCAACCTATAATATATTAGCATTATTACGTGTATTAGAGGGGTTGAATCAGCTTGCTCCACGTTTGCGATTCCTGGCATCGATTGACAGTTTCTCTGAGGGAAAAATTTCGAGTTTAGATGAACTTGGTGCCACCGGCGTTAAAGTTCCTCCTGAGAATTTAGTCAATAGCAAGCTTACTCCAAAATTGGCTCGGCAGATTCAGGACACACTTGCACTTTGCAGTGGGTCTCTTCCATCATGGTGCTACCAGCTGACTAAAGCATGCCCATTTTTGTTTCCCTTTGAAACTCGGCGCCAGTACTTTTTTTCAACTGCTTTTGGACTGTCTCGTGCATTGTACCGGCTTCATCAGCAGCAAGGTGCAGATGGTCATGGATCAGCGAGTGAAAGAGAGTTGAGAATTGGGAGATTACAGCGCCAGAAAGTTCGTGTTTCCAGGAATAGGATTTTAGATTCTGCTGCAAAAGTTATGGAGATGTATTGTAATCAAAAAGCTATTCTTGAGGTTGAATATTTTGGTGAGGTGGGCACTGGATTGGGGCCTACTCTAGAATTTTATACCCTTTTAAGTCAGGACCTTCAGAAAGCTGGACTAGAAATGTGGAGGTCTAATCTGTCTCCATATACCCCTTCAATGGAAATTGACGTAAATGGTTTGGATGGGAAAACTAATAAATTGACAGGTCTCAGTTCGTTTGGGGATGATAAAGATATGATCCAAGCTCCCCTTGGGTTGTTTCCACGTCCCTGGCCACCTAGTGCTGATACTTCTGATTGCAGCCAATTTTCGAAAGTAAAGGAATATTTCCGGTTGCTTGGGCGTGTTATGGCCAAAGCTCTCCAAGATGGGAGACTTTTGGATTTGCCGCTATCGGTTGCATTTTATAAACTTTTACTTGGTCAAGTAAGTTCTTTGCACCATTCTTATCGTGAAGTGAGCTGTTTTTACTGGTATCTATTATCTATCAACTATCTATATAGGTAGATTTAAATGAATGTTTCATCTTGTATTAACAATTGCAGGATCTGGATTTGCATGATATCATTTCTTTCGATGCGGAACTTGGGACTACTTTACAAGAATTGCAAGCCCTTGTTTGCCGGAAGCAGTATTTGGAATCAATGGGAATTTATAATTCAGATGAGTTATATTTTCGTGGAACTTCAGTTGAAGATCTTTGTTTAGATTTCACCCTTCCAGGTTATCCCGAATATGTTCTGAAATCAGGCGATGAGAATGTATGTATTGTTCCCCTTGAATGTTCTTATGTGCTTTCCTGATAGCTTTTATCCCCTGTTTTCCTTTGTTGGTTTGTTTTACCGTTTTAAACTGTTCCCAATCTGTTGAATTTCATAGGTTGATATTGATAATTTGGGGGCCTATATAAGCCTTGTAGTTGATGCTACAGTTGGGACTGGAATCATGCTGCAAATGGAAGCATTTAGATCTGGCTTTAATCAGGTATTAGCTGATTTATTTTACCTCCATCAACTTTTGATGCCAAATTCCTTCTTTCTGCATATTTAAATGACAAGTAACATGTAGTTGGGAGTGTTTATTTTTTATTCTACTGTTTTACACTTTATAATGTCTTCCGTCTATCAATTTTGTATAGATACTTTTCCTGCTGATTTTATGAGCTTTGCTCTCTATAGCCTTCTAGCTCTCCTATGTTTTTACATTCACGAGTCTGAATTGAATGGTAGAGAAAATGATATTTTTGTAGCAATCAGATGTGCGTCTTCTTGATGGTAGCTAACATTGCTTTATGTTAGGTTTTTGATATCTCGACTCTGCAAATATTTTCACCACATGAGTTGGACTATCTGCTCTGTGGCCGCAGAGAGCTGTGGAAGGTAACATTATCTTTGGAAGAATCTTATGATTCAATTAAAACTTGATTTCCTACATATCTTTTGTTAAATACCATTTTTTCTTGCAGGCCGAGACACTTACTGATCACATAAAATTTGATCATGGATACACAGCCAGAAGTCCTGCTGTCATTAATGTATGTTAAACCTCCGTTTCCCCTTCTTGTTTCTAACACACACAAAAGCACATACCAACAAGTGGCAAAAAACGAAGATAGCCAATCCCTCTTGCCTGGAAATAGCAGAATTTTATCAGTTAAATGTAATTTCCCCACGATCCTGGAACCGTATCTTACAAATTGCTTCTTCTGGTTTTTTTATAACTAGTCGTGTTTTTTTCATGTTATTAGCTACTTGAGATTATTGGGGAGTTCACCCCTGAGCAACAACGGGCCTTCTGTCAGTTTGTTACCGGTGCTCCCCGGCTTCCACCAGGTGGTCTGGCAGCGCTGAATCCTAAGTTGACCATCGTTAGAAAGGTAAAAATCTTGCCTTGATTTATTTAGTCTCTTCTAATTGATCTTGCTCTCAAGAGTATTAACATACCGTCTGACTGTAAAAACAGCATTCTTCAAACATGAGCAATACAGCAAATAATGGTTCTGGTCCGTCAGAATCTGCAGATGATGATTTGCCAAGTGTGATGACCTGTGCAAATTACTTGAAGCTTCCTCCCTACTCCTCAAAGGTATAGGTTAAGTGCATGTTCGGTTAGGCTTAAAAGGTTTGCTTTATAAGTTCTAAAATATATATGTTTTTGTTGGTCAAAGTTGGAAAGGTATAATATATTTTGACCTTTTTCACCTATCAATTAGGAAAAAGTAGAATATGTACATTCATGTATGGGTGTTAAAATTGTTTGTTATTGTAATTGTTGAACAGGAAATCATGTACAAGAAACTTCTGTACGCAATCAGTGAAGGGCAAGGATCTTTTGATTTGTCATGAACTACTTAATAAAGGATATCCCCTTACTGCCCATCTTGACGTTGACATTGTTAAGGTCAGTTTCTTTTACATAAAAATTGCAGTCAGTGTTATTCATTATTGATTCTATGTCCGCCAACCCGCCTCTCCCCCCCCCCCCAGCCCCCCCCCACCCAAACCAAAAAAAAAAAAAAGGTTGATAGTTTTATTGGTTATGAATGTTTAAATACAGATTCTGATCAAGCAATTTTTCTTTATTTTTCCAGACAAGATATTTTGTTTCTTCTTCTAACTTGAATTTTGAATCTTCTTCAGGTCCACGTGTTTCAACACTTTCCTGCATAGGCTCGTGAGATGGGATTTTTTGGTGCTTGTAAATAATTAGATTTCATTTTACCTTTTTGCTATCTGGAATTTGAACAAGTTAAGCTGTATAGAACGCTGTTACATGTTTCCTCTTCTATACATTCAGTTGACCTTGTTGCTCGACTTTTGACAATTTTTGATTGGATTAATAAGAAATAGAGGAAGCAATAGGTCAGAAATAAGAAGTATCCTGGCATTAAGCTTTTGCTCCTTTTATGATTCGGGTTTTGTTGCATGTACATCACGTTTTACACATTCGTGTACATAATGCTTAAGTGACATTTTATCATGAATAATGAGAAGTTTACAATTTTCCTTTTTATTTTTTTGCAACTTTGTGTTTTCAAAAGAAATGGGCGAGGAAATTGTTATTTTGTTAACTGGCGAATGATGTATTGTCACGTGGTACAATGTAAACAATGATGTCAAGTATGATATACTTGTAACATGATTGTTTCATCATTGGCTGGTGAAAAAATGATGTCACTTGGGCATTGACGAATTACATAATTAGTTGAATAGTTTATTGATTATTTAATTTAGGGTAAATAACACATAACATCCCCACCTTTCGTTGTTATTGAGAAAAACGTCTAAACCTTTCATTTTTTCGACATTTCACCCTTATTTTTACATTTCGTTGCACAAAATATTATTTTCATCCATTTTCTCAATTAAAAATTGTGAAATGACAAATATAACATTCTCTTTAAATAAAAAGAAAAAAAATTAATTGTAATCATATTCTCAATTTTTTTTGAAAAAAAAGCGCAAATGAGTCTCTAAATAAATTATTAAAATGATAATTAGCACATAATGTACATACCTTTCATCATTATAGCGAAAAACATCTATATATATATATATTGACATTTTTACCATTAATTACATTTTTTATTGCATAAATCATTATTTCTATTTATTCTCATCTAATTTCTCAAATAATTTATGTGAAATGATGAATATACTTCAAAAAAGAAATTTAAATAAAATTGTTTTTAATAATTTATTTGGGTGCAATTTTTTAATTTTTTTTAATTTTTTAATAAATTTAATTAGGACACGTTTGCACTTTTTTTTAAAAAAAAATTTAATTTCTAATTTTTATAATAATTTATTTGAGACTCATTTGCATTTTTCTTTTTTAGAAAAAAAATTAATTTCTAATTTTTTTAAAAAAATTTATATGGGGTTCGTTTACACTTTTTTTTGAAAAAAATAATAATTTAATTTTTAACTTTTTGATAATTTATTTGGAGCTCGTTTGTACTTTTTTTATAAAAAAATTGGAATTATAGTTGCAATTAATTCTTTAGTTTTTCTTATTAAAATAAGATGGTGTATTCATCATTTCATAGCTTTTTATTGAGAAATTGAATGACAATTGATAGAAATGATGGTTTGCGCAATCAAATGTATAATTAAGAGTGAAAATGTCAAAGAGTGAGAGAAAAAGGGGGAGAGAGAAAGATGTACGTTCTTTGCAATAATAGTGAAATGTAGGGACGTGATGTGCTAATTATCTTTTTAATAATTTATTTGAGACTTATTTGTGTTTTTAAAAAAAATTAGGACTATGG
>CAIGRP010030448.1:0-66323 GCA_903798385.1 Fraxinus cuspidata
ATATGAACGTATTTATCTATAGGAATTCAAAGAAGATCGCATAACTTATAGCACAAACAATTAAAGAATTAAACACACAATAATTAATTAACAAGTATCAAAATGGCTGAAACATATAATAAAAACCTTAAACTACATCATTAATCCTAAAAGTAAAAATATTTACTCACTCATAATATTGAATTTAAACACGCAAAAGTGGGAAGACAACACCAAAATTTGACGAAACGTGAAATTATATTTCTCAATTGAAGTTACCGCTTTGATGCCGGCTTATGCGTGTGTATATATATTGAATTCAGCTCAATTCTCCCACTAGCTGTCTTCGTTTGTGTGTGTATATGTATATACACACACACAATTTCAGCCTTTCTTTATTCCCAGAAGTTGCCTCTGTTTTTGCCAAAATTCCAGCCGTAATTGTTGACTCTTTCTTCTCCTCTTTCTCCTGTGTGTTGTGTGTATTTGTAAATCAAAAAGCTGCATCCAATTCTTCAATTTTTGTTGATGGCTGTGTGTAATAATAATAAACAATTGCTTCCCAAAATTTGTTCCAGAGGCTGCCAGCTTTTGTGTAAATAAAGCAAGTCCTTCACTTTTCAAAGTACGAACTTTAATCTCCAAACTTTGCTTCCAATAATTTAGTCCCCGTGCTTTGGATTTTTCTATTTTTCCGTTATCTTGCATTATTTTCTTCAATTTTTCATTAAACATAATGTTTTGCCTACAAAATACAATTTAACATAAATTAGGTAGAATTTAATTCAAAAGACAATAAAATATCATTATTTAGAGTCTCAAATAAGTATAAAAACTACACATATCACACTCCCAAACTTGACTTGTTAGACAATAAAATATCATTATTTAGAGTCTCAAATAAGTATAAAAACTACACATATCACACTCCCAAACTTGACTTTTTGTTTGTCCTCAAACAAAACTAACACCGAACAAAAACACAAACACACAATACTAATTACCTAATTAATGGTCAGTTAATCAAGCAAAGCAAAAAGATTTAGCTAGCTAACCCGATTTTTTTAACTCAAGATTGAAATCGTAATATCAAATCTAATCACATCATCAAAATCACACTACGGAAATTAAAATCTACTTTTTCAATGTAAAATCGACGTGTGTGTGTGAAGAATTAAGTATGGCATTATGAATTTATAAATTGTTTCAATTCTTGACCCTCAATTGTCAAATATATTATTTCATCACTTGTAAGATTCACACATCCTAAACTTATTATTTTCGCTATTTTCGAGTATGTAAATTAAGGTTTAATTTTATATTATCCTCACCTCTTTAGTTTAGGTAAATCTAATAAGATACCAGGTTTTAAAGACCCTTGCAGGTTAATTGCTCGAGTCATAAAGGCTACGAAAAGAAATTTTCAAATAAAATAATAATTTTTTATGCCTTGATTAGTGGACCGTCCTTCATTAAACACCAATTGAAGAAAAACGACATCTAACTTGAGATTTTTTTCCCAATTTCATCCTATTGACTTTAGACAATCCACACAAAATTTTTTTTTTCACACATGGAATTCTCATTTATCTCAATATCTTCTCACAAAAGTGAAATCCCCCAAACTATTCTAAATTTGGTCCAAGAATGTAAAATTTTATGATTTTGGATTTAGCATCTATGGTCCACTATTTCAACTTATCCAATTATGAATTCAACTCATTCATATACAATGCTTAACTTAATTCATGTGTTCAAAATATATCAAATTTCACATGAAAAAATAAAAATTAATCTAAGCATGCAACTTATTCAATATTCATAGATCAATTTAAGATTCAATACATTCATCATTCCCAGCCAGACCAATTAACTTGAAAGTCCAAGAATGGTTAACCAAGAGGGGGTGAATTTATTTTTACAATTTTTTCGTAAAATTAATCTAATTTCAAGCAAATAAGATTTAGATAGATTAATTTAAATGACAAATATAAGTATAAAAGCGATAAGTAAAAGGGAGAGATGATGCAAACGATATATTTATGGAGGTTCGATCCCAAACTTGATCTACGTCTCCCGTTATCAAACTCTCCGTCACAAGTAAGGCCTTTTCCACTATCATGATTGACTTATGGTGCAATTCAACCGTTTACAAAATTTTCGGTGACTTTCAAACAATGAGCACCGATCCTTTTATAATGCTGAGCTTTTACGGGACATCAACACGACTCACACTATTGAGCTTTACGAGACCTCAATATGATCCTCGATTCAAAAGAGTTTTACAAGTGAAATCTTCTCTTCTTAACGAATAATAGATTCAAAGTTGAAAACAAGAAGAGAAGAAGGCAAACACTTTAATAAATAGCAATGAATATAGTTCAAGTGTTGGATTTGAAAAACTTTGATAAAATTGATTTTCTAAGTTTAGAATAACCAAATTTTTTTCAAATATAACTCAATTTATAAAGATGAATAAATAATGAAGAAAAAGGAATTATCTCAATAAATGCTCACTTATTGCTCTTGGAAATGTTAAAATTGAATGCAAAGTGAGTTGGTATTTATAGGAGCAAAACAGTCAAAAGTTCTGTCAAATCGGACGCACCGTATCGGACGTCCGCTACAGTACCAAATGGTCAACTGGCCGTTGTGTCAGAAAATCAGAATGGTTGAATTTCTGACCGTTGGCGCTAAAACTACCATACCGGACGTCCAGTATGGTATACCGGACGTTCGGTACGACTATTTTATGCCGAAACGTCCTCGTTTTAACTTTTAACAAATGTAAGTACTTGAAGGACGTTTTAAAAAGATTTTTCAAGGTAAGTGACACTTTTGAAATATAAGTTTGGGATTTTTACCTTTAAAAAATATTCTATATGCAAACATTTTTGTATCATGATTTTTCATGCGTAAAACCGATTTTGAGTTTGTCACGATTCATTGCCATGTACTAAAGTGTTTTACCTTTACATATGAGTATAAATAGTTTAAGTGCTTCGTTTGAACATCTTGATGTGCATGCTTGACTGTACTTCGACTTTTATCTTGATTCTTGTTGAAACATCTTTTTGTGAGTTTTTTAATATCGATCTTCATAGCCACGTTTGATCAATTTTGTTTCCATGTCAATTGTTGCACACAAATCACTTGACCTTGAACTTTGTTCAATTTTATTGATTTGCAATAATCACTATAGACACTCGAAATCAATTTGTTAGAAATAAATGCAATTTATTTGTGATAATCAAAACGAGACGTCAACCATAGGTCAACAATTTCTCCCTTTTTGGTTATGACAAACAAGATGATTTGCAATGTATAAACTAAACAAATTGATAAGGAATAAAGTTGCGTACATATATCCCCCCCCCTATAGTTTTCACTTATATTTCCTCTTTTAACATTCTCCCTATCATGCATAATCATCTAATCCATATTTTCCCTTTTGGCATAAGTAAAAAGTGTAGAAATAATAACCAATTAGGCAGTTATAAAGATTCAGAAAGCAATAATAGTTCATTAAAAACATGAAACATTCCATACATATATTTCATACATAATCATGCAATACATAGTCAAAATAAAGCTACTATGCCGGAGGAGGAGGCGGATGCGGGAATCGAGCAAGTAAGTCGGCAAAGAAGGTGGTCTGCTAGGCCTGCATCTCGGCCTATCATGCAATGATCGCATCCTGTTGTGCCTGGATTGCATCCTACTGGGCCTGAAGCGCGGCTTGCTACGTCTGTATATGATGAAGTACCCCATTCATCCCACTCAAAAGTGAAAACTGGTCCTCGGTAAGTCATCGGTAGGTCGAGGAGCACTCGACCTCGGAGTAGCATGCGAGGTACCCGTGGCATTAGGTATGCCCTCATCATCGTTGTTCTCCTCTTCTTCGAATAGTAGTGTGAAAGGCCCCGAAGCTGGGTCGAACTCCTTCATCTCAGCCACCTATTGGTCGTCTTCCTTAATGATTTTCATACGTTTAAGAGTGGTAGAACTAATGGCGTCGGTGGGGCAGGGTTTGACGAAAGCTTCGTCGTAAAGTGGGACGTTGAAGTGCTTAAATATCTTAGTTAGAAGCATGCCGTAAGGAAGTGCCTTAACATATCGTGAAGAATGTATGAGTTTCAAAAGACCTAATACAATGGTCGGGAAATCGATTCGCTAACTGACAAGGAAGGAATTGAGAATGAAAATATCAAAATAGTTCACCTCGTCCCAATGGCCTTTCCTTGGTAAGAAGTTGTTAGCAATAATATTTTGTAAAACTTGACATGGGAAAGTAAGTTTGTTGGAAGAAATTTTTGTAACATTTTTAAAGTCTTTACTCGTCACACGACGACAAGCGTTGGTCGGGTCATAACCATCCACCCGAGGGTGGGATTTGTGCATAAAGGTTTGAATATCACAAGGTGCAAGTTCAAGAAGAGTGCGAATGAGGGGTTTGGAGACGGTGACACGAACATTTTTAATAAGACGGGAAATGTCTCCAAAATGTGGAGTAATGGTCAGGTTCTATAAAAATCCTTCATTAGACGTCGATATGCATACTCTTCTAACGTGCAAATCGATACCCACCCCATGTTAATGAAATTCTCTCCTATTCTAAATGCGGGTGCATCGAATGTAAAAGAAGCAAAATCGATATTTGGTGACGTCCACGGAAATGCCTTGATCATCTTTATCAAGTTTTACCGATGTGATCATCGGAGTGTTCATAGGCTTTAGATCCTGAATATCGAACTTTTTCAACATGTCTAATATGTATTTATTTTGATTTATGAAAATACCGTCACATGTTTGATTGGTTTGAAATCTGAGAAAAAACTTGAGTTCTCCCATCATGCTCATTTCAAATTCTTACTTATACTTTTTGAAATTTTTTCACAAAGACAATCATTTGTGGCACCAAAAATAATATCATCCACATAAATTTAGTCGATGAGCATATCTTCCTTGTGAGTTTTGACAAAAAGAGTAGTATCCGATTTTCCAATCAAAAAGCCATTTGTGATTAAAATTTTGCTCAATCGTTCTTACCAAGCTCTAGGAGCTTGTTTCAAATCGTAAAGAGCTTTTCTAAGTTTGAGAACATGACTTGGATACTTGTGATCTTTAAAACTGGGAGGTTGTTTAACGAAAACTTCTTCTTGAATAAAACTGTTTAGAAAATTACTTTTCACGTCCATTTGATAGAAAGTGAAATTTTTGTGACATACAAATGCAAGGAGCATGTGAATGGATTCTAATCTAGCAACCGGTGTAAAAGTTTCTTCATAATCGATACCTTCTTCTTGATTATAATCTTGGGCTACTAATCTAACATTGTTATGCACAATTATTCCATTTTCATCTCGTTTATTTCTAAAAATCCATTTTGTACCAATTATGATTTGATCATTTGGTCTACCGACTAAATCTCAAACATGGTTTCTTTCGAATTGATTTAGTTCTTCTAGCATAGCTAGAGTCCAAAACTTATTAAACTCGGCTTCTTTGAAATTTTTGGGTTCAATTTGTGAAATGAACACACAACTACCGAGATAATTTCTAAGAGAAGTTCTAGACTAGTAGTGATACCTTTGGATGGATTGCCAATTATTAGCTCCTTTGGATGAGACGTGACAAATTTCAATTCTTTTGGCAATGGGGAATCACTTTGTCCTTCGATGGATGTTTCTTTATTTTCTTGTTCATTAGGCTCCTTTGATTGAATTTCATTTCATACTTTCTTATTTTGATCTTGAATATTCATTTTCTCAAATGGAGTTTCCAAACCTACATCGTCATCATTACCATTCTCACGACAAGATAACCAAATCCAAAACCCATATTATTGAATTGAGATGGTAATTCCCAAATGGCAAATGGGCAAAATCACAAATCACAACTAAAATCACCCTAAACCATAAATTAAAATTCGTAATTCAAACAATAGTGCAATTGTGCATGTAAATCAGTGAACTAATTTGTCATAATCTCATATAACTAATTTCTCATAATCTCGTTTCAAATTTATGATATTGATACATCTAATTTCTCATTTCCAATCAAAATCAGTGAACTTAAAGCGAAAGTGCCAATTAATTCATTATTTTAATTTCCCCAATTTCAATTCATAAATCATTACATAAATCATGATTTCATAACTCATAAATAGAAAATAACACCAAAAAAAAAGAAAGAAAAAAGAAAACTCACGGGTTCACGAAGCCGGTCGCTTGCAGGCTGCAGCCATTCATAGGAGCTTCCTTCGGCACCGACACGACTGGCTGGACTGGTGGACGGTGGTGGTGAATGATTCATCGGCAAGGGGACCACGGGCAGGAGAAGAAGGCCAGAACTGCCGGATTCACAAAGCTGCTGAAGCCAAGAAGTGGAGATAATTGTGGTCTATGGATTCGTTTGAATTAGGGGAATTAAACGGGCTACCCTTGTATATAATAAAGGATTGGGCTGCCAAACAAATGGCCCAACCCAATTGCAAAAAAAAAGGGCCACCATCTTCAGATGGCCCAATTACAAAAACAAAACAAAAAAAAAGATGGGCTGGGCCGCAAGGGCCCAATTTCAAAACAAAACAAAACAAAAAAAAAAAGAAAGAAAAGACGAGGAGAAGAAGACGAACCAGAACCAGGAGGTCCAAAGAACCAAAACCTTCGCTAGTGCCGGTCTCCCTCTTCCCCAAAGTGTTCCGGTGGAGCCTAGCACGCTCGGCCGCGCCCCCTGGCCGGGTGCTGGGTCCGCCACTGTGAGAGAGGAGAAGAAAGAGTCAACAATTATGGCTGGAATTTTGGCAAAAACATAGGCAACTTCTGAGAATAAAGAAAGGCTGAAATTTTATATATATATACACACACACACAAACGAAGGCAGCTAGTGGGAGAATTGGGTTGAATTCAATATATATATACACACGCATAAGCTAGCAGTAAAGTGGCAACTTCAATTGAGAAATATAATTCAACGTTTCGTCAAATTTTGGTGATATCTTTCCACTTTTGCGTATTTAAATTCAATATTATGAGTGGCTAAATATTTTTATTGTTAGAATTAATGATGTAGCTTAAGGTTTTTATTATATGTTTAATTTCAAGATTTTCATGCCATTTTGATACTTGTTAATTAATTGTTGTGTGTTTAATGCTTTAATTGTTTGCGCAACAATTAATTGAAAAAAACATGATGTATTTTAATAATATAGAATATGTATTCTCTACACTTTTCCCCTGCATATACAACATAAAATATGTATTCTCTATACAATTAATTAAAAAAACATAATGTACATTAATAATATAATTTTTATAATCAAATCTAATTCAAATTTTAACATATTTTAATATAAATATAAATATAAACAGTACATAGCATGCATGGGGGTGGGTTAAAATATATAAATAAATACACTGTATCCGCACATCGTGGACACCAGTGTCAACGTGCGGACACCGCAAACAATGGTGTCCGCACTCCCTACAGTGCGGAGAAAGACTCCGTGCAGTGTGCAGTGAAAACTCCGCACAACGCGGCGTCACAGTCCGCGCAGTACAGAGTGAAAACTCATCACAGTGCACACAAAGTGACACTCAACACAGTGAGGAGTGAAAACTCCGCACTGTGCGGAGTGTGACTCCGCAGTGCGAAGATGAAACACAGTACATTTTTGGATCTAATACCCAACACTACGATTAAATTAAAAAACATAATGTACATTAATAATATAATTTTTATAATCAAATCTAATTCAAATTTCAGCATATTTTAATATAAATATAAATATAAACAGTACATAGCACGCATGGGGGTGGGTTAAAATATATAAATAAATACACGTGCGGACACCGCAAACATTGGTGTCCGCACTCCCTACAGTGCGGAGAAAGACTCCGTGCAGTGTGCAGTGAAAACTCCGCACAACGCGGAGTCACACTCCACGCAGTACGGAGTGAAAACTCCGCACAGTGCACACAAAGTGACACTCCGCACAGTGAGGAGTGAAAACTCCGCACTGCGCGGAATGTGACTCCGCAGTGCGAAGATGAAACACAGTACATTTTTGGATCTAATACCCAACACTACGAGATGTTCAAATTATTTGGATTTTATCTTGCCGATAATGCTTTATGGTGAAATGAAGCATTGCCGAATTGTGTTTGCAAATTTAAGAAAATATTTATGTACTATCTTAACAACGGAAAATATCTTCTTTGCATTCAAATATGTACACACCAACTCATTTCTTAACTTCTTATGCAAAGACATGAAATTTGAGTCTCATGCTTTTAAAGTTCAGATATAACTTCATAGTATCTTATAATAGAAACTGATTTTTATTTCTTTACCCAAAATATGTGCCCTCATTCCTTTTGTTTGTCTTATTTCTGTTCTTCTTTATTTACAATTCAAATGTGGTATATGCCTTCTGCTTATTTCACTAGATATAATCGAACTGTGAAGCTGAAGGTTATAGGGAAAACCAAAGAACCTAACTATCACGCTTTGTTTTAAGTTCCTTAACTCAATAAGAAGTACAAATAGTATTGAACAAAAGTTCGTTCAGACAGTTTGCAAACTGAATCTCAGATCCCCATCAACTACTGTTGAGCATACTCTATTCATGTTCCTATACTTGGCAGAGCAGCCGACTGTGGCTAAAGGATATCATCTCCTAATCTTTCCTATGGAATAAGAGGTGTTGAATATGGATAAATGTACTTATCTAAAGCCACCATAACACATTCATAAGAAAACTGATATTCCAGCTAAAAAAACCTGTATATATTACTGTCCCTTCTGGTGGATGAATTCTTTGTTTTCAATAAGTATTATGCTGCTGACATTGAAAATTCAATACTTCACTTCTGGGTACACAGTGCTATCGTACATGAGCTCTTCAATAGTATTAAAGTTCAAAAATGAATTTGATGATATGGACATCATATCATTGATAACTTTTCATTTTAGTAAACGTATCAGATTATAAGGAAATAGTTCCTAGAATTCGGTAGAAATAAAATATGAGCTTCAATTTTGTACATATGGAGTAAGAAACACTGTTCTTACTTCATTTTCACCTGTCTTGTATTTCAATCATATTTAATAGTGTATTAGTTTTCTCTCAATCTATTTATAGTTTCCTCCAGAATTTACTAATTCCCTTGTTTTGTTGATCCTCTAAGGTTCATTGTTAACTTCAACATACTACATCTAAACAACTATTTCTTCTTTTCCTATTGCCAGGTAATGTGTACCCCCTTCCCTTCTATTTCTTTCCTTCCTATTTGGTTTTTATATTTCCAATTTCTTGTCTCCTTGTATTTATAGACAATTGAACATGTAGGTTATTTGTATAATTTTCAATTCATAAATTCATTCCTTATTGTTCTTAATTTTTTCACTTACTATCTTTTTTTTGCTGTATGCATTTTTTCTCAACATAATTTGTGCTCCATTCTATGTTCTATGTGCAAACTTATTTCATTTGGTGTGTTTGTTGTCCTCAATTAGTTTACCGTTTGCTCATTCCAGTTATTCATTATGAATTTAATTCACTTTGGGTTGTCGTATTTCCTTTTTTTCAATTGTCCATCATTATGAATTTAATTATGAAGTGAAAATTACGGTCGCATTTAAATGTTCATTTTCATTTTAATGATTGCACTTTGTGGTCTGAATAAGTGTAATCAGTTCTTTAAGATGTTCAATATAATAATTCTTTAATGAAGTGAGAATTTATGTTGTCCAGAATGTAGCTTTTTCTTTTGAGTGAGATTTCTGTTTAACACTGCTTCATGCTGTGTCTATAATTTTATTTTTCATTTTCTCCCGATTGTGCTAGAATTTCTCAATTTCCACTTTATGGGTTTGAAATTAGAAGGCTCTGTTTGAGTAGCAATAGTAAAGTTCAAATCCTGTGTAAATTATCACCTTCAATTGCGAAACTTACTGAACTTAATAATTTTTATTTTTTTTTCATTTGTAGGGTTTCGCTCGTTCCATGCATTCATGCTAGCACTATACTCTCCTCTGCAAAAGGTAAATGATTTTTATTTTATTTAATTTACAAATCCCGTGACAACGCCCTTCTATGTGTCTATAACCTATTGCTGCATTACTGTCTTCATCTCATGTAGACCTCCAAATTCTTCTTTCGTTGCTAACCTATTATTGCTCTTCATCACCTGTAGGCCTCCAAATTCTTCTTTTGTCTCTCACAAGTGAAGTGTAGTCAGGGCATATAGGCTATTTTACCATAAAAAATGTAAACATTACACTATATATCCTCAAAGATCTTTTCAATAAAAGTAAAATTTAGCTACTTATTAAGGATTCTTTACGTCATTAAGATGCAGTGAACGTTAGAAATCCTAGAGAAAAGTATAAGATATTCTGGAGAAACACAGTGAAAATTTCACTTAATCTTCCATAGATAAGCCTAATTAGATATACTTTTCAGATCCAAGCCAAATCTGAGATACACCTCCTCCATTATAACGTAGCGATATATGTATATTCCTCTTTTATTTTTTAATCTCCTCATCATTTAATTGTGTGATTCTCCCATACATTAAACTATCAAGGTCGGGTTCCTTGTTCATGCGATCTATTCGCACTTGATAAGCAGTACAACATAAACTCGCTTATTAAACAATGCAAGTAAGTTAGAGAAATTATGAACTACAACTAGTTTATGGACAATCAAGATATTAGGCTCATATAAATATCCACATATTCTTAACATGATCTCATACTATAACATCCTCTTTTTTTCTCATCTCTCCATGGCAATTTCACTTAATATTTCGTTTCCTAACTCATCTCTATCCGTTTTCAATTGAACTCTGGTTTCCTCTGTTACGAAACATGTTGGAGTTCAAGATCCAAGAGCAAAAACAGCAGATTTTGATGATGACAATGGGGGTAGTTTGGTGAGTTAAATTTTCTTAATTATAGGTGTCTTTAAATTTATCATATTGTATGTATCTCATTTACTGTTTCCAATTGGTTATGAAGTGCTATTATAATACAGCAAGCTGAAAGTACCGTTATGCTTTGAGTCATGTTTCTGCTTTGCTTGAATAGTTCAAAAATATTAAATTTGTACTAGAAGTTCCTTCATGAGCACCTGCATTGCCTTTTTCTTCCATGTTTTCACATTGGATAACTCAAAGTCAGTATAGAGTGTAAGTTACCGCAGCAATCTAAGGCTATTGGTTGAGGGAATGGACGGACTCTGATTCTAAGGATGAGAACTAGAGTACAGTCAATCAATGTAAAAATGTGGTAACCTTTGGTTATACCTTTTTAGATAACATTGATCTTGGCATTAATATGATTTTGCAAAATCATGTATAATGTATAACTAAATGAATATTCTTAAGAGATGACGATTTACATTTTTATAATTACCTTAAAACTTTTATGTCTGAGTTTGTTATGAATCTTGAGATGGTATCTTTGCGTTCCACCATGTAATTCTTGTTCTCATGTTGTACTAAGTTTCATAACCTCATCTTTTCCTCAAGGTGTATTATTTCACTAGCATGTAATTTCTGCTTTTTTACTTTGACATGAGAGCTTTAAATTCACTTTAAAAATAATTTTAATTCTTATTTTACTATGTAATTTCTGCTTTCTACTTTGACATGAGAGCTTTATATTCACTATAAAGATAATTTTAATCCTTATTTTACTTGCATAAATATAATATGTTCTATTTTGGCTCATTAATCCATTCATATTTTCTGTAGGAAAAGGATTAGAAAGCATTACACAAACAAATAGATGCAACAGAGGGTGATTGCACTCATCAAGAATTATTTTCTGTAACTCCTCTCAACATATCTTTGCCTTTGTTTTATATTTTTAACATAATCAGTTGCAAAGATAAATTCTACCTCGATCTTGTTTGAAGGTTTCTTGATTTTCTTCATACTTTTGGAATGCTTCATAAGTATAATTATATGGGTGAAATCGTATAAATTCTATTTGTATATTGTTTGAAGTTTTCTTGATTTCTTCGTACTCTTGGGGTGCTATATAACTATGCTCCAGTTTGGCTCCCACTATTTAATGTTATAATTTTTGAAATAATTTTTTTTGAAGAATGTTTTGTTGAAAAAGAAGGAAATTTTTTTTGTTTATGTATAATATTATTTTATTAGAGAATGTGTGATTAAAAGAAGAAAGAGAGTCAAACGAGGGTTATATTTATATAGGTGAAATCATACTAAACTTTATCTCGTCAAATTAAGTTAATTTTGCTTACCTTATTCAATCCATATTATTTCCCATCAATTCTTAACATTCGAGACGCTTATATTACCTTAAAAAGAATTGCACGGGCAAAAGACTAGTAATTAATAAAAGCTTACAAATTTCTCACCTTAACGGTCCAGAATGACTGCATCCAGATAGTCAGTCATAGAAACAGCAGCGACTGTGATTAAAATTCCCATTTTAAACTTTAGACCCGTTCACATCGGAACATACTCTCTACTCTTTTCTTTTTCTTCTTCTTTTTCCTTTTTAAAATAATAATTATAGATCGCCTTCTCCATCCTTCATCTTCTGAGGAAACCTAACAATCGAAAAGAGGAGATTTCGATTTTCGCACTGAGAAATGGCTATGACTACAATTGCCAGACGAAAGGCCGTAACATTCGTCTCATCGTCGAGGCATCTCTATAACAACGGCAACTACAACACTTCTGCTTCAAAGTACTCGTGGATTCTTACCAGAGGCTTTGCTTCGGGATCTGAGGAGAACGACGTCGTAGTTATTGGGGGTGGCCCCGGAGGCTACGTGGCTGCCATCAAGGCCGCCCAGCTGGGGCTCAAGACCACCTGTATCGAGAAGCGAGGAGCCCTTGGCGGTACCTGTCTCAACGTTGGCTGCATCCCTTCTAAGGTACTGTACTGTACTGTCACTTTTTTTAGGTTTAAATATTCTGCACTGTGACAGTTTTAATCTGTTGAATTTTGTATTTGGTTTTCGGAAATTGTTTTTTCCTTGGGTTATGTTGCCTGAAGATTGAGCATATTTTATAGGCACTTCTGTTTTAACTTATCTATTCGACGATTTTTTATTTATTTTTTTATTTTTTATGTATAACATACATTACAAAGAAATCCATCGATTAACTGAATGACCATCAAATTGTTATTACTGCTGAATGATCTCCTATAATTCACGATCATTTTTTGGACCAAAATTTTGTAAAAGTCAAGCTAAAGTTTTAATTAGTGTCAAGTTGCTAAAAAAAATAAAATTGTAGCTTGGTAATGAAGTTAAAATTTTGTATGTTCCATGTAGGTAATTTTGATGAAATGAACTCAAATTTATTTATTTCACAAAATATAGTGGTTGTTGGGAATAAAACTCAAGTTTTCTTCATGGGTAGGTTTACTGGGCCAACTTAGTTATCTACTATTGACTAACTTTGGCTGATTAAAAGAATATTTGTTGTGTAATTTGAATGTGGTTTAGTTATCAAACAAGAAATTTTGCAGTTATTTACTTGTTAGATGTCAAGTACGAGAGGATAAGAATGGTTATGCCGTAATAGTGTTTGATTGATTTGTTTCAACTTTCAAAGATTTTTTTTTCCTTTTCTTATTTAGTGGCCTTATTATTACAAGTTGTAGTCAAATTAGATGTGTTATTTTTAGATTTTTTGTCTCTTAACCTGTTATTTTTGGTTATGCTCACATTTCTATTAAGAGAATTAAGCCCTTGTTTGAGCCCCCATTATTTGTTAAAAATAGATTTTGGAATAGTGAGTTTTTGGAGAATGTGTTTTGCTTTGTGCATAATATTATTTTATGAAGAGAATGTAGTTAAAAATGAGTTTGAAGAAAAATGTATTATTGAAAAACAGGGCTCAAGGGAGCCTTAACCTTCATAAATTAGGTTTCCAAGATATATATATATATATATTCAACAGTCTTTCTAAAAACTAGGAGCCCTATTTGCTCCATATCACCCACCGGTAAGGATGACAACGGGACAAGTATGGGACGGGTTGGCCATTTTCACCCCATTCCTTTGGTTTTTTTGTCACCTTGTCCAATCCCCATACCCGGTTAAAGTGGGATAAATCTTTTATTTTTGTTTAATAAAAAACTTAAATTTGAAATTAATTTTAAACGGGATGGGGACTATGTTTTCCATGCCACCCCCACTGGGAGCGGAGCCCACGGGTATCTAGTTGAACGGAATTTTTTGTCATTCCTACGGCCACTAGCTATCATATAGCTAAAATAAACCTTTTAATAACTCACATCTTTATCATTAACTAATTGAAACCAAATAGAATATAAAATTATGAAATCATAAACTAAATACAATTAAACCTTTTTTAATATATTTGTAAACTTAGTATCTCGATAACATAGCGTTGATGCTTCTTCCATTTGTTTAAAAAAATACATTAAATTAACCATTGCTCTCAAATTTCATTGAAAAACTATATCAGATTATTTAATTGGTGAAACACACTGTTTTTCACTATATTTATAATTAAAATCTACCGATAATACATCATTATCGAGCTGAACAAATTAACCAACCATGGTAACTTTTTCCATTTCACAAGAGTGCATCACATCAAATAAGAAAATAATATAAAAAGAAGTTTGCATCTTTTGGCTACTAAGAGTAGGGGAGGAGTAGGAAATAATTCCAACAAAATATAATGCACTGTTCTCTTTACCATTTTCAAACCGTTTTCTGTTTTCAATTTTCCAAAATAGTGAAAACGCATTCTCTTTTTGAAAACAAGTTAAAAATTTGTAAAGAAAATCCAAAACAACAAATTTGTTATTTTGGGTGTTTTTAGTTATAATCAAGTCAAAATTTTTAAAACGCGTTTTGGGCGTTTTCAAAACAATTTTTCAAAATGCCAAAAAGAACACATTTTCAAAAATCTCAAAATGGACACTCAAAATACAAAACACAAAATGAATTCAAAACTCAAAACACAAAACTGAAGCACAAAGAGAACAGCCCCAAATTTTTTAAGACATTTCATTCCAAATCTGCATAGTAATCATTCCAATTTTGATTCTTCTATTAAGCCGTTGTTTGGGCTCCATTAAACCAAAACTCATTTTTCAAGACATTTTTTCTAAACTCATTTTTAACCACTCATTTTTCAATGAAATAATTTTACGCATAAATCCAAAATTTTTCCTTACTTTTTAACCGCACATTCTTTAAAAAATTACTATTCCAAAATACATTTTTCCGACACCTCATTAAAATGGAGCCCAAACAAGGGCTATATATACGAAAACTTTTCTTTACCACATCAAATTTTCCTATTGAATAATGAAAAACTATTCTTTAATAGTTGAAGGATTTTAGTTTTCTTTCACTTATCTTGTAAAATGTAAATAGCTTCTTTTAATGCTAGTTATAGGCTTGTGCATACTTCCAACATTAATGGAAGACTTCATACGTTGTACATAAAGACTATGTACATTGTATAAACTAACGGAAGACAAAATGTTGCACACATAAAAGACTTCGTACATTGTATTGTATGCAATCGAAGAATTTCCTTAACTAGTTCAATTATTGTATAAATATACATGGTAATTAATCCAAACTAATAATGGTACTATTAGAATACACTAAATATTGTTTGGATAAAATCATAAAATAACTCCAATTTCATGGGAATTCTGGCATGTTGAAGATTAAAGATAATTATTTAGCTTTTAGCTTTCGGGCTCCATTAGAAGTTTTTATGAACAAGGCTCAAGGGAAGTCTGCTGACTCCATTGTCCCATGATATACATTAAGAACTAGAGTGTAGAATGGGGTGATTAACCAAAGAGTTGGAATGGAAAGTTTATTTTGCATAGTTAAGAAATAATATTCTAGTTTAGTTAGGAAGTAATATAGTTTAGCATTCTAACTAAGGCCGGAGAAAACTCCCGAACCGGATCGGATCGGATCGGATCGGATCGAACCGAACCCGAATCGAATTGAATCGAACCAAGCGGTTTTTGTTAAGTTAAATACCCGGACGAGTATTTGAAATGAGAATCGACGGGTTCGGTTCGGTTCGGTTCTCGGTTCTAGACCAAGAATTGAAAAATCGAATAAGAATCGAATCTCCTTAATTTTTTTAATTTAATATTTTAAATAAGTCAAAATTATTTTATTTTTTTTATAAATTTGTTAACTAATTAATTTAGTCCAAACCCAAAATATGATTTTATTATTTCTAATTTCATGTTAAGTCTGACTTAATCAAATTGATCTAAGTTTTACCCAAACCTCTTATTTTGCCGTAGTATCGTTTATGTAGTTCTGTTATTGTTAACTCGCTATCTTCCCCTTCGTGTGATTTTAACAGTCAAATCTATGAAGACCTCAATAAAGAGAAGTCCAAAAGATATCACGAGATAGGGCTACGTTATTTTGTAATAGTTAAAGATTGAATATGTCATAGTCGAATTAATGTAGCGTTGTGATATAAAAAAAAATTAATTATTGTACGAAACTCGAGAACTAAATAGAACCGAATCGAATGGAACCGAACCAATCGGTTTCATAATCAAATTTGGACCCGACGGTTCCATTTACTAAATGCCCGGAAATTCGGGTTCGAACCGGACCATGCCCTCTAACTCAAAATTTACGTCATTTGGTTTAGAACTCATCCACATTAGTGGCAATTAACTAGGGTCATTCTTAACAATTGCAAAGCTTGTGCCCTTTGAGTTGTATGTGATTATTAATCATAAGCTTTATTATTGAGCTTCGTAGTAATAAGGTCCTTCTCTTGGCAATAAAACTAGGTCATCCTAACCGTTCCTTAACACTGCCCTAACTGAGGGACTTTCGTCTACTATATTGGTGACACTCAAACCATTCTTTTCTAGGACTGATTAATGTCCACGCTGTGTGCAGTGTTGCTGATTCTTTTTGGAGCACTTGGTCTTAATGATAATCTATTTTTTTTTTTTCCATCTGTCTCTAATTTGCACCTCATAATCTTCTTAGCTAGTTTATAGGGTTATACAATGTTTAAAAGGCGTACTAATGTATCGAGGTGTTTTTCTTTCTTGGGGCGACACGTAAGCCTCGTAGTAAACCGAAAAATTGTCAAAAAAAATATTAAAATGCAAAATAAGGTATAATACATCATAAACAATATTCAAAATTCGTAATAGAGTAGTTTAAAGTGTGCAAGCAATCAACAAAAAAAAAAAAAAAATAGAAATCTATAAAGAAACTATTATTTTTGTTCATGGGGGGAAATTGACTATTTCTAAATTGGGTTTATGAGAGATGCAATTTTTGAATGTTTTAGTGGGCAGTGGTCTATTCTCAAAATCCAATAATAATTTTTATATTTTGGAGGCGTACCTCACTCTGAGGCGGGCCTTAAGGTGGGTTTCAATTGGGTTTTTTTTTTTTTTTTTTTAAACCATGCTGAATTTATTGTCTTTGCATCTTTTGTATAATTGATCCTGAATAGGGTTTATTGGGAGTAATGATAATATGTTTTCCAGGTTTTGAGTCTTCATACAATGTAAGCTGCTTAAGACTAGTTTATGGCCAGCATTTTAGTCAACCAACTTACCAGATATCTATGTACTCAAGACAGATTTTGAAGTTTACTATTTTATAGCAGATATGCCCTCTTTTCTCAATTTGAATTGTAATACTCATTGTCTGTGTTTCCAGCGCAGGCACTTCTTCATTCCTCCCATATGTATCATGAAGCCAAGCATTCATTTGCCAGTCATGGTGTAAAGTTCGATTCCGTTGAGGTTGATCTACCTGCCATGTTGGCCCAAAAAGATAAGGCTGTGGGTTCCTTAACCAAAGGTATTGAGGGTCTATTCAAGAAGAATAAAGTAAACTATGTCAATGGATATGGCAAGTTCCTGTCTCCTTCTGAAGTTTCGGTCGACACCCTTGAAGGTGGTAATGCTGTTGTTAAAGGTAAGAATATAATAATTGCCACTGGTTCTGATGTCAAAAGTCTACCAGGGATTACCATTGATGAAGAGAGAATTGTATCGTCTACTGGGGCTTTATCTTTAAAAGAGATTCCTAAGAAACTTGTGGTTATTGGTGCTGGTTATATTGGGCTTGAAATGGGCTCTGTCTGGGGACGTCTAGGTTCCGAGGTTACTGTTGTTGAATTTGCACCAGATATTGTCCCAACCATGGATGGTGAAATTCGGAAGCAATTTCAACGTTTCCTTGAGAAGCAGAAGATGAAATTCATGCTTAAAACGAAGGTGGTGGCTGTTGACACTACAGCGAGTAGTGTAAAGTTGACCCTTGAGCCAGCAGCCGGTGGCAGTCAGACTATTCTTGAAGCTGATGTTGTTCTTGTTGCTGCTGGCAGAGTTCCATTTACGGCTGGTCTTGGATTGGAGAAGATAGGAGTTGAAACTGACAAGGCTGGCCGGATCTTGGTGAATGAACGGTTTGCTTCAAATGTATCAGGGGTATATGCCATTGGTGATGTTATTCCTGGACCAATGTTGGCTCACAAAGCTGAAGAAGATGGTGTTGCGTGTGTGGAGTATATTGCAGGGAAGGAAGGTCATGTGGACTATGATTTGGTTCCTGGAGTTGTTTACACACACCCTGAGGTGGCCTCTGTAGGGAAAACTGAAGAGCAGGTTAAAGCACTTGGAGTTGAATATCGTGTTGGGAAGTTCCCTTTCTTGGCAAATAGCAGGGCCAAGGCAATCGATGATGCTGACGGATTGGTTAAGATACTTGCCGAAAAGGAGACTGACAAGATTTTGGGTGTCCACATCATGGCTCCTAATGCTGGGGAGCTCATACATGAGGCAGTTTTAGCTTTGCAATATGGAGCATCAAGTGAGGACATTGCTCGCACCTGCCATGCACATCCAACAATGAGTGAGGCCTTAAAGGAGGCTGCCATGGCCACCTATGACAAGCCTATTCATATATAGAAATAGAAGGCGTCGTACATTATTTTATTTGTGTTTCGTCAAGTTTTGAACACTTCGGTTTAACCTAGTGCAGGTTTTCTCAAATCACCCCTGCCAACAAAGACTTACTTTTGTTGGTTCTCCTCTTTTCATATTGAATCACTGTATTGTATTTCAAGTCATCTTTCTATTACACAACATGCATAATAATGTCTCCGAGTGGTGTACATTGAGCTATATACTGGGATAAAATTACCTTTAGTGGGAAAAAGCTACATTGTCCTTATTCAGTTTACATGTTGTGCAGTCTTGTTTTTCATGTGGCATTGTATGTTACTTGTTGAATATCATTACTAACGGGCATCATCACATGCCAAAGGTTGGAGCAGACGCTTCGACAGTGTTATAATCATCCTTGTCATGTACAAGGAAAAAACCTTAACTGCATGTTCTAATGGATCCTGATATAGAAGGCATGAATAAAGAGATACGAACATCGCAAAAATACACAATAAATAGAACCCTTTTGTTAGGACCAGAAAATATGCATCAAGTCAGATGGCCTCTAATCACTGGAAGCAAAAGCAAAAAAAAAAAAAAAATTCATGAGATCCAACTAGGACAATACCAATCATCCAAATAAATGCAGCCACGCTGAGTATAATACTAAAAACCACCCATACTCTAGCACAAAGTTCTTACTAACTTCTATGCAATGTTCAATAAGTAAACACGGATGACACGAGCTTTCCAAAGTAGGTATGTCCTCAAGAAAATAAATTTTAGCAATGGAAAGGGAAAAATCAAAGCAAGACGAGCACTCTTAACTAGTCCATAAATTGCATCAAGAGTAACTAAATTTATGATCATGTTTGGCGTAGCTTTTTGTCATCTTTAATCATGTTTGAAAAACTCACTTTTCTACTTTTAATTAATGAAGGTTACTGTTCTTTTGAAAACATCTTACATAGACTTATTTCGAACTTTTACCAACATTAAAAGTTATTTTTGTTAACTTTTTAAGCATACTAGTTACCAGACATGCTTTTTAATGGACGATCAAACAGTAGCAAAGATTGTTCTTGGTTTAGTGTTTCGTTGGGACTTGGGGAGTATGGATGGGGAGACCTTCATAATGCCATCTTCTTGTGACAGGAGCTCTGTTAACACAAATTATTGTTCTCAAACTTCAAAGATTATATAAATAAAGTGGAGATTGTTGATAAGTGTATTTTTATACACTTATTGACACTTACAATAAATTAATTTTTGATGAAATGAACGAATTTCTATTCATAATTGTGTAATTGTTGCTTTTTAGGTTGAAATCACCCATTGGAAGAGAACAAGCAAAAAGAAGATAAAAGGGATTGAAATTGTACAAAAATCTGAAATTGGGGACTGCAATGCATAAATACCAAAATTTGAGGGATCTTGGATGCAATTTATGAAGGGCATAAATGAAATGGAAATGAAAATCAAAATTCAAATATCAAAATGTATAAGATTAAAGTCGAGGGACCGGGCATACAAATATAGGTGGACTTCATGCAAAAACCACCGATTGAGGCGGCCGCGTGCACGGTGGAGTGACCCCTAACCAACCCGAGAGCAAATGCCTTTAACGGTGTGGGCAATCACCAGCTTTTGGGCAAGTGCCCGTTTTGTTTTCTGTTTAGAATTCGTGGGCCCTTTTTGCAATTTTCTAGGTCTATTTTTAAGGTTTTAAAAGTTATAAAAATGGTTTTTAATCGCTGTTCTCATTCGATTCTTGATCTTTTCATTTTTTTTTTACACTTGGGATAAAATGGTGCAAAATCTAGAGCACAAGAAGGAGAAGAAATCAAAGATATTGGAGAGGTTTTTGGAGAAAATTACTACCAAGCCAAAACTCATTTCAAGAATCCAATTAGGGGAAGGATTTTCATTTTCTGTTATATTTTACCCATTATTCCTCTAAAAATTTGCAACGTATTTATCTAATTTTTCTCCTTTTTTTATCACACATATGAAATGGGCTAAGTTATTATGTTGAAATAAAACTTGATCATTTGAAAATCCGCAAGTGTACGAGATTGTGGTCAAGTAGTATAATGATAAAAAAAGTGTCGAATCCACGAGTACTATGTGTTTGACTGAGTTAAAATTAATTGTAACTTTAATTGAATAGCAAATAAGTTATCGTGATTTTTCTATACTAATCCCTAAATTATAAATTAAACTAGTGAAATCAAATAAATGTGTTTTTCAAATATGTGAGATACATTAATAAGATGTCGAATCCCCCCTTTTTATTACTTTTATAGTGTAATAATTAAAGTGACAATTTAAAATCATTCATGTTGATTAATGTTCCTAATTTAATTGAAAATCTCTCTTGATAGAGATCGAATATATTTCTTAGATGTGACTCTTCTATCTCTCGATAAATGCATTAACAAGTACTGAAACACATATTGAAACCATATAAAGCATAAAAATATATCTCTATCCTCTATCGAATATTACAATATTTATTATACTGTGCTTAAATCATATTATCTCTCTTGATAACAATAAAATCTACTAACAATTAAATTGATGATCAAGCAATTGAAAAGAACGATAAAAACAATAATAAACATCCATAAATCAAACCAAATTAAGTCAAAATAATTAATTAAAAATATCATAACAAGGGTTCATGTCATCCTCGCAATATATAAAACTATCCTAATATCTCGAAATTATAAGAAATCATATATAAGTGAAAATATATAACTCGAATTTTTGATAAATTGAGACATGAAAATGAATCATGAATCTCTTCAATGGTTTCTCGATTAATATACACTTGCGCCATTTCTTCTTTGCCTAAAAATTAAGTTTGAATCATTGAATTATTGCAAGTCCTTTTCAATTCTCTCACAAAAATTGTGAATTTTCTCATTTAATGATAATAATTAATTAAAAATTACGTCCAAATTGATTTTCAAAAGAGTTACAATCGAATAAGAAAAGTTGGCATTCGTGCACGTTTTTATCTCTGCACAATAATCGATATTTTGATCTTAACATTCTCTCTAGGTATCCGATCGAGACAATTCAAAGTGCTTTGAAAAGTTAACTCAAATGGCTAAAACTTTGTTATAAATAGAATTTTTCCAATTTGAACGTTTACTATGCCAAAAATGAGTTTCAATTTTCAACTAAAAATCTGGAATATAACTTGTACAATTGAAAGTTGATTTTGATGATTTTTGGATCATATTTCATTCATTTTTTTTACTTTTAGTTACCTCCAATTGTGTCCTAACAATCTTCAAAATATCTCATTGTGGTCCGAATTAACTATTGGATATTTTCAATTTGGTCCTCAAACTTTGAACTTTACCATTTTTCAGTAATTTTCATTTCTTTCTTTCAATTTCTCATTTAATTATTGAATTTTACCTATATAAAATAAAAAAATTAAGATATATTTTATCAAAAGAACAATCAAATATCGCTATTTTAGGCTCCTAATAAGTGTATAAAATACACTTATCACTTATCACACCTTAATTAATTTTAATATTTATTTTTCAATGTTAAAATGTTTATTTTCATGTGTATTTATTATTGTATTTCATGCATTCTTATTTATGTGGCCAATGAATAATTGTGTTTCGTGATTTGTACATCGTTCGAAAAAATATACTACATTTTAGACCAAATAGTAAATACCCTAAATTATTGTAGGGGATAGAGATATATCTCTAACCCTCGGTTTTGTACAATGGCCTAATTTACTATATTTCAATCAAGTAAAGATATAAATTAAGAAAGACTGTCACTTATTCTAGATAGCACCAATATGTTTAGCATGCCAAACCAACAATACCGAATCGCGTAATGGATCACATTTCTAAGAACGGAAGAACCCACTAAAGAAAATTCTATGCAAAAAGGAAGAAAAGAAGGAAGTAGACGCTATAGTGTTGGAGTAATGCGTTGCCTTCGTCTGAACCAATTAATCAAAAGAAACCCTCACAAGATATGGTCCGATATATGTTTTATTTCTCTCTCCCATCTTTGTATCACGCATAGATTTCTCTTCACTTCCAGGCACATACAATATCCCGAAGGAAAGTAACTTTTAGTTTCTTTTATCTTTTAAAAATGTTGCTGAATATGTATCTAATCTCCAGGTTTTATAAGCACTAATTCTCCTTTCGACATTTCAGGTGAGACTGAATATGGGCTTTTAAAGTTCCAACTTTTTTTCTTGGTTAGGTATGTGGATCCATAAATGCTGGTATCCCTGTCGTGGTTTTTCTGAAATATACGGGGACATATAGACAGTCACCAGTCCAGCATGCAAAAACAGCAGAATAAAGCAAAGCATATGTCCAGAATCTCAGAAAAAGAGGAAGGTAAAAATCCAAAATGAAAAGAGCTAATAACTTGTTAAAACCCCAAATCTGTGAAGTAAAAATTAGTTATAATCAGTCCTAAAGACATCATCTAACCAACTGTTACGTCAAGATGGCTAAAGCCCAATTAGCCAAGGCAGAAGCCCGATGGCCGAAGCCCCATTAGCAAAATGGTTGAAGCCCAATCGTGAAGAGCCCATCTTTGGTGAGTTGCCTCCTTGCCGAGGCGTCATCTTACCGAAGCCTAGAATACCAAAAAATTCTTGACGAGGCCCCTTACTTCTGCTGAAGCCCTTATGATGAAGCTATGCACAATGCTCAATGAAGAGGAATCTGAAGCTCAACCGTGGCAAATGATTACCCGCATTCGAAGATCTTTAAATAGGAAAATCATTTTAGAATGACTCATTGGATTATTGTAATAAATAAAGGTCGGTCTTGTTAGTATAAAGTATGTGTTAGCCATCTCCTTTTGGGGCATTTAAGACGTCCCAGGCTAGTGAGTCATAAGTGATGCCTAGGATGTGATTTTTTGGTTAAGGAGATGGAGTTACGTGTCCTCTCATCCAATGGTTGTTGTTGTTGTACATGCAATACTATAAATAGATCTCATTTATGCCATTACCAAGGGGATGATGAAAAAAGTTTGATATTCATAGCTCACGTTCTCTATTTTCCTAAAGATATAGTCTTTCAAAAGTTTACAATGTGATATTAATCTTTATCTGGGCTCTTTATCGATTGTTTATTATCGTACACTTTTGTTCATATATTTACTGAAACATGAACATATTTGTCTCATGTCAAAAAGCTTTTCCCACGTTCAAACTCATATCACATTCAACTAGCAACTTGTCAACACGTATCAGAATTAGCTTGTGAGGACGCGAGTGAACCCGATATCTGTTGGCGCATTTTTTATGATCAACACAACCCATTAAAATTAAAATGAAGTAGACTTTCAAGCTAGTTTATAGTTAATAGCGCAAATTCTAAATAAAACTATGTAAAATTGACTAATAAAATATTATATCTTCTTTTAGTGGAAATGTTAAAGCTAGTTGTTGACCCCGAAAAATGGACTGGCCAACAGAAAGCAACTCCACGTTGACTACTTGCGCGCTTGTAACACAACATTGGTAGCTCATGGCCTTTTTTGGTGACGGTGGAAATGGCCGCGAGCATTCCGACTGTCAAATCAGTAAAGTGATAAATCAAAGTCAAGAATTTCGGTTGCGGTGATCGCTAGAATGTGGATATCACAATAACATGGGGGAGGAGATAGTGTATAAAATAGTTGGAGTTGCATTAACTTTTCAAATGGTGCAAATGTGCATATTTTTCTAACTACAAGTAAAAAAGGGAGTTTTTTTTTTACTGTTCACAAGCCATTTGTTTTGATCGGCTCATCCATTTTCGCTGGAGCCGACTGTCCTTAGCCACTTGGGAGTTAGCCGGGTCTAAAATAAGCTGTCGTTCCTTTTTGTTTTGTGGTTCCACAACATTCTTCCCTTTCTACTCACTCTCTTGGGCATTCCTCTCTCTAGGGTTCTTCAAAAATGGTGTGAAAAAATTCTACAGATTTCGAAATTTCAGTAGATGCAAGGAAATCTCCATAAATCTCGTCCTAAGGTAACCTCCAAGCTTCGATTTAGGTTTATTCAGATTTAGCCGGTTGGAAGTTTGATTAAATTTTGGGATTTTATTTACAAATCGATGTTGGAATCTTCATTTGGATCTCCAAACTCAAGCTTCTTCTTTCCTGAGTTTTGAATGTTTTTAATCTCGGTTGCCCTTTTTTTTTCTCCCTGTTGGGTTTTTTGTTTTTTGTTTTTTGCATGATATCTTCTTCTTCTTCTTCTTTGTTCTTAGGTATGTTCTATATACGTGTTTTATTGAAATTTTTGGGGTTTTTTTAGTTGTCGTGTTTTTAAAGGTTATTATGTTTTAATTTTATATATTTTTTTTTCAAATTTTTGTAATGAAATTGTCTTTGTTTTCTGCTTTCAGTTGAATTTTTTTTCAACAAATTTAGGCTTGTTTGTTTTGTAAACATGAAGTGGCTATTTATATATGGACAACTAACCGGGTGTAAATGTTGTTTAGTATTATTAGAATGATGTGTAAGCTGCAAGAACTTTACAGACTTCATAATTTTTTAGCAAGTATTTTTGGTTTTCATATTTAGGATAGTTTGTCATACTAATTCTGTTTGACAATATATTTTTGTTGTTTTCTGTTGCAGTGAGGAACATATTAATGTAAATAAATAGCAGGTAATTTAGGTGTAACATAGTACATTATTGTTTTACTTTCTGTTATTGTTGGCATTTTGTCTTCAGTTGTTGTTTTGTGTGGTAGGTATCTTATTAACATTCTTTGTACAGGAATACTGGCTATCTAAATATAATTATATACCAAATATATGATGGGAGACTATGAAAGAAGTACTTTAAGCATGAATATGAATGAGAACCTGAGACATTTCTTTGAACTTTTTCTATGATATTGAATTCATTTGTGTTTATTCCTATCCAATTTACATAGGGAACGTATAATTCGAACTGAAGTAGAAAAATGGCTTCAATGTCTAAGAAAAATAAGAGACGAAGAGAAGTATGCATTGACAGTACTAAATTGGATATCAACGTGCTGACGCCGAAGAGAAAATCTCAACGTTTTGTTCAATTGGAAGGTATGTATATCTAATAACGACGAAACATATTAGTAATGACATTCTTAAAGATATTATTTTCGCACTCTTGTGACTTGTGTCAGTTTCTTCTATGTATACTTTTCTATTTCGATAACTAAACGTATAAATTATTGTGCTTGAATACTACATTTTTTGCTCATTGAACATATTACTATATTATATATTATTTATTCTCTATAATTTATTTTCACAAGAAAAATGTATTTTGAATAAAAAAAATTTTCTTCTTCTTTTTCTTTATTTTTTGAAGTTAAGTTCTTTATGAAAAATTCTACTATTTTATGTTTAACATACAAAATCATAGAATTTTTGTACAAATTTTACCCTTGTTACCTACACAATTTTGATACAATGTTGATGTATTATTTCTTTCATCTTGTGTAGCTTTAACATCTGAAACAGTTTCGCAAAATGAGAATTTCACAACTGATGGTGTGACCAATTCAGATTCAAGTACAGTTTTTCCTGATTGTGAAAATGAAGAATATGAAGCAGGTAATAAAATATTTAACTTATTTATATTGATTACATATTGCATTTCATAGTGAAAATATCATGTTTTATTTAGATATATGAATATGATTTCTTTATCATGTTCAATTTATGTTGTGTATATTTTTTAATTATTTCTTGACACGTTATCATTTCATAAGGATGTCAAATTGCTGAAATCAGATGCCTCATTTAAAGAAAGTTTGTTTTTCATGTATTTGTAATCTTTTCAGTTTTTTTTGTCCAACTTCGTTATTATGTTTTCTGTATTTTTTGCTATGCAAATACTTCTAACCATTAAGATTTTGTTGATTTATTTGAAACTTTTGAGGATTATTATAAAGACGCAGATAATGATTTACAAAAAGAACTATAAATTTCATATATTATATCTCATGAAATGAATTCCTTTTTAATTTTTATTTAGTTTGTTTAATTGCTTTTGCTTTATTTTGTTGAAATATATGTTTTTTTTTTCAATTGTTGTTTAAATGCTTGTGCTTCATTTCTTTTTAAATCTATGTTTTTTTTCTAATTATACAGGAAATGTTTTTCTATTTAGTACTCGTTGTTCTAATGAAGTTTGTAACAATACTGTTGGACCAAGTAAGTTTATGTGCCATATTCGTTTCATCGAAATTTATTTTATAAGCATCTTTTGATTTTTTTAATGGACATGTTTTGGTTTTTTTAGGTTCTACAGGAGTTTCAATGATAGATAACGGTTTTCCAACTTATAGCTATGAGCTTGGTGTTCATCCACAGCAAATGTCATTGATGACTACAGGAAATGAAGGTTCGTTTTCGATACCAAAGAAATCATGTGTTACTCTGCCCTGTGTTATGTGAATATTGTGGAGCTTTGAAATTTAAAGATGAACCCAAAGAGTTCTGTTGTTGTGACGGAGCTGTTAAATTGAAAGCAAATGATGCCCCAGATGAATTATATCATTTATTTACATCAAATTATGCTGAATCCATTGAGTTTAAAACTTATGTACGAACTTACAATAGCAATTTCTCTTTCACTTCATTTGGTGTCCATTATGATAAAGATTTGTGTAAAAGAAACAAAGGTATCTACACCTTTAGAATTCAAAGTCAAATATATCATTTTATAAATGACATTCTTGTACAAAATAGTCGCCCTTCTTATATGCAACTCTATTTTTTTGATACTGAAAGTGAAATAGAGCATCGATTACAAATTTCTGAGAGGTTAACAAAGTCTATACTTTTGAAGCTTGTCAGAGTGATGGAACTTAATCCATACGCAAAATTTTTTCGAAGTTTCACAAATATTCCAAATTTAAAATCTCATATGCTTAAAATTAGATCTGATTGTGGATTAGATCAAAGAGTATATAATACACCATGTGCATCTCAAGTTGCTGCTATTTGGGTTGATGATTTTAATACTAATGATCGAGTTCGTGATATAATTGTTTCTTGCAATTCTGGAAAAAAACACCAAGTACATTATTATTTTGGTTGTTATGATCCTCTTCAATACCCCTTACTATTTCCTTTTGGTGAAATTGGTTGGCACCAAGGTATTGTTAGAATTGACAAATGCAGAAGACAACAAACATGCGTAAATGAAAATTTATTTGATGTTCATCAATTAAATTCTGCTACAGAAATTATTGCAGTTGAAAATACAGGTAAACAATTTATTTACGCTTAGTACATTTATTTTTTTAATGTTTAAAATTCATAACACATTTTTCTGTTGTGTGCTTTTTTTTTTTTCCAGTTACGCAAAAGAATAAAACAAGAGCTCAATTATCATATAGAGAATACTATTCCTATAAGTTACAGGTTAGACCTTCACATAAGTCAATTTTACTTCATGCTAGACGTTTGTTACAACAATATGTCGTGGATATGTATGTAAAGATCGAGACATCTAGATTAGATTATTTTCGTAATAATCAAAACAAAATATGTGCTGAGCTTTACTAAGGAAGCGTAGATTGTGTTAAATCTGGTAAAACTCGAGCAGCTATGACTGGTAAAAGAATTATTTTGCCGTCGTCTTTTACTGGTGGTCCAAGGGATATGAACAAAAGATACATGGATGGAATGGCATTAGTTCAAAAATTTGGTAAACCAGATATTTTCTTAACAGTTACCTGTAACCCAAATTGGCCTGAAATAAAATACCAATTAAAGTACAATGACGAACCACAAAATAGACCCGATCTTTTAACTCGAATCTTTAGAGCTAAGTTAGAAGAACTAAAAATGGATATATTGAAAAATAAAATTTTCGGCCCTGCAGCTGAATATATATATGTTAGAGAATTCCAGAAAAGAGGTTTACCACATGCTCATTTTTTAATCATTTTAGAACGTGCATATAAGATCATTGCTCCTGAATCTATAGAAAAAATTGTTAGTGCTGAAATTCCAGACAAACAAATTTACCCTCATTTATACTCTGTTGTTGTTGCTCACATGATACATGGTCCTTGTGGCACTTTAAATCCAACAAACGTGTGCATGAGTAGAAATAAACAATGTAGAAGTCATTTTCCAAAAGATTATGCTTCAGAGATGTTATTACGTGAATCTTTATACCCGAGGTATAGACGTTTAAATAATGCTAGGAAAGTGAAAGTTAGAGGACATTGGTTAGATAAAAGGTGGATTGTGCCTTACACTCCATATCTTTTGGCTAAATTTGATTGTCATATCAACGTAGAAATCTGTTCAACCATCAAAGCTGTGAAATATTTGTATAAATATGTATACAAGGGACATGATAGAATTGGTTTCCCTATACATTTTGAAGAAGCAGTGGTTGACGAGATTAAAAATTTCCAAACCAGCTAGATGGATTTCTCCTCCTGAAGCATTATGGAGAATTTTTGGTTTCATTCTTTCAAAAATAAATCCTCCAGATGTTACTCTTCAATTACACCTCGAAAACAATAATTTAGTTACATACAAAAGTTCTAACAATCTTGAGAAAATTGTGCGCGTAGAATTTTTGAAAAAAACCATGTTAACGGAATTTTTTCGCACGAATCTTGTGGATAAAAAAGCTACAACTCTTTTATATAAATAATTTCCAGCAGTTTTTGTTTGGGATTCACATGGTAGATGTTGGAGTCCTAGAAAACAAGGTGTTTGTATTGGTAGAATAGTTGCAGCAAGTCCAAAGGAAGGGGAAAGATATTACTTGTATCTTTTATTAAATCATATTAAAGGTGCAACATCATATCAATCTTTGAAAATTGTAAATGGTGTTGAAATGCCATGTTTTCGAGAAGCTGCACTTTTACATGGTTTACTTAATGGAGATGCCAATTGTGATTTGTGTTTGTAGGAAGCTTCAGCGTATCAAATGCCTACTCCATTTCATCGTCTTTTTGCAACAATTCTAACTCTGTATGTGGAACAAATTCAAAATATTTATGATTGAGGATTTCATACATGCTGGTATGTCTATGCAAACTGCTGAACTTAAAGCTCTTTTAGAAATTCATGCAACTTTAGAACTTTCTGGTAAATCTATTAATAGTTACGGATTTGTATCATACAATATAAATCTGCAAGAAGATGAACATGTTGCTAGAGTAAAAAATGATGAAGTAAGCATTAATGTCTCAGAAGTAGATATTATGTGTGCACGTCAACTTAATACTGACAAAAAAGCAGCATATAATGCAATTTTAAATAAAGTAGATACTAATGTTAGTGGTATGTTCTTTGTTGATGGCCGTGGTGGAACAGGCAAAACTTTTTTATATCGTGCATTACTAGGTAATGTTAGGTCAAGACAAATGATTGCTTTAGCAACAGCATCATCTGGTGTTGCGGCTGGTCTTTTGCCTGGTGGACAAACGGCACATTCTAAATTTAAAATACCTCTAGAGATTTGTAGTAACACAATATGTAACATTAGTAAATAAAGTGCTCTTGCTGAGCTTTTCCGAATGACAAAACTAATTATATGGGACGAAGCTCCAATGGTGAATCGATATGTAGTTGAAACATTAGATAAAATGTTAAGAGATGTTAATGATTGTGAGTTCCCATTCGGAGGCAAAGTTGTTGTCTTAGGAGGAGATTTCTGTCAAATCTTACCTGTAGTTCAAAGAGGTAGTAAGGACGATGTAATAGGAGCAAGTCTTGTTAACTCTTATTTATGGCCGTTATTTACAAAACTAAGATTAAGTCAAAACATGAGAGCTCGATTAGATGCATCGTTTTCTAAATAATTACTCAATATTGGAGATGGAATTGAAAAAAAGCATTCATGTAATATGATAAAACTTCCGACTGACATAACTATAGATTTTCAAGAACACACCACTTCTTTACAAACATTAATAGATATAGTTTACCCAGATTTAAATCATTATGCTGACAATCTTCATTACATGATTAATAGAGTTATTTTAACTCTGAAAAATGAATGATCAAAGTATGCAAGAAGACTTTTAAATACCTTAACTCCATATGGTGTACCTCCACATGAACTAATACTGAAACCAAATTGTCCTGTCATATTACTTAGAAACATCAATCCTTCAGAAGGTCTATGCAATGGAACTAGACTTGTTTGTAAAAGTTTTTGCAGAAATATTATAGATGCTGAAATCGCAGTTGGAGATTATAAAGGAAAAAAAGTATTTCTTCCTAGGATACCTTTCGTTCCACTTCAAAGCGACAAATATCATTTCCCCTTCAAAAGAACACAATTTCTAATTCGTCCATGTTTTTCAATGACAATTAATAAATCTCAAGGGCAAACACTTGATTTTGTTGGTTTATATCTTCCATAGCCAATATTTTCTCATGGACAATTATACGTTGCTTTGTCTCGAGCCAAAAGTAGCAAATGCATTAAAGTTCTTATCAAACCAACAACAATCCAAAAATCACATATGAAATGTACTAAAAATGTTGTTTATGATGAAATTTTAGCAATGGTAAATACATAACATTTCTTTTCATTTAGATTTGCTAATAATCATTACAAAGCACATTTTAGCTTTGTTATTTCTATACACAGAGAGAAAAATGTTTACTAATATTTAATACTTGTGTTTTTTTGTATTGAAGAATTTGATTGAATTCATAATCGAAGTTTTATAGCATTCACTTTGCAAATCCAAACTTCTTTCAAAGGGAAGTCAATCTCATGATTCTTGATGATTATTCAAATGTAGTAAGTACCATTTCTCAAATAATATATCTCAGTTGTGGTTGAAGTTTAAATAGAAGTTTGCTATTTTTTTTATATATGTTTTCTGCTTTGTTTAGAGCTTTCAAATTAGAATTATAAGTAACTAATTAAAGTAAAAACAGAATGTAGTGTAAAATATATTAGTTCAAGCTAAAGTTCAATTTGATTTCAAACTTGAAGAAAATTATCACCATTTAAATTCAATTTTTCTTATTCTTTTTGTTATAGCACCCGTTCTAAATAACTACTCTCATGCTTGCATACTCAGACCACAAACTGCTATTATTTTTATTGAAGTACGAAGTTATGGACGAAGCTTTCAAAAAAATCCGACTCAACATATTCATTGTTGCTTTGGGTACTTCTATATGGTGCGCATATTTTTCCTTTTGGAGGAATGACCGATGGGAAGAGCTTCACTTCAGAAGCAATAAGGTGAAATTTTATTTAGCATGTTTGGTATCTGATTAATATGTTTAAAGGCAATTTTGAAGTGTTTTGAAGATCTCTTGTCCTTGTTTATAGATCTTCTGGCTTCTTCTTCCTATGTAAATCGCATTGCTTCTCTACAACATTCATTTGCTCTTGTTTATCTCTTAGGTTTTCCGTCTTGAAAGATTTCGCACACATTCTACGTTTGTCGCACTCTTTCTTTCTTTGTGAATGCCATTGGTCTTGTTTCCCTCTATTATTTTTTTGTTCGATTTGTATATTAAACTTTAATAGAAGTGGGATTAAATTTGATTTCAAGATGTTTTTTTCCTTCCATCTTTCGAGTTTGTGCCTTCATTCATACATATATTTTTTCGTGTTGAAACTTTTTGTCAAAGTGTTCAAAACTTGTTCATGTGATTTGTCTTTCAAATTAGGTCAAAGTAATGGTTTTTGTCAAATTTTTTTAATCCTTTTAATAAGTTCAACTAATACTTCTTTGGTAACGAATTGACACATGTTTCTTAAACAATTGATTTCATTTTTTGTAAATGAGTGTGGTTGTATAAGATTGTTGCTTCCTTTTAAAGTCTTCATGTACTCTTGAAATTAAGCTCTTTCATTTCTTTTTTAAGTATTTTTTGACAAAATTGATTTCCGTTCTTAACAAAGCTGTACTTTAATGGTCTGTTTGTTATAGTAATGTTTGTAATTTTTGAACTGCCTCTGTTTCTTTACAATCTTATAGTCATCAAGGCATTTGAATTCTTCTTCTTTGGAAGCTTTTCCATCCAAAAAAAAAAAAACACAAATTTTTTGCATCCAGAGAATGGTTGATGGATCTTTAAAGTTATAGATATTAGTTCAATATGATCTATTTGTATAATCCAATGTAATCTTCATTCAAAGTTGGTTTCATTTTCCTTTGAAATCCCACAAAATCAAAATCCAACATTTTTACGTACACAACATCGCCCACTACATGTGCAACGCACGTGCAATCACTAGTATTGTAACATAGATTTGTAGACTTAATTTACGGTGTATCATAATATTTTTGATCTTGTCATTGAAAGTAACTTCCAATTCGTGATTCGAAAATTACAATTTCCTTTGATCGGATAGGATTTTGTCCATGATTGCTTTTTGTTGATGTTGAGGATTGGAACTCTCTAGTCACTACAAATAAGAATGTGGTGCATCGGGGTCGGGAGCTGGCTCTAAAGTCGTTGGAGGGCCTAAACTCAACAATAAACCCAACCGAAATTACGAATCAGGTCCATTCCAGTATCAAAATTTCAAATTATTGATGCAAAGTATAGGTTTATTGTGATGTAAAACAGAAATATAGATTAATCTTTCACCAGCCTTGACATTCTGGAAAATGTATTAATTGAGGACGCTCGAATCAAGACGAGCCATAATCTTTTAAAACTTGAGTAAAATCAAACCATATCGGTCAATTTGATTTGACGATTTGTTTTCATAACCATTATACAAAATGTAGCACAAAAAAATGTAATAACTCTCTCTAAACAGGGTGCACATTGTAACTTAAACCAAAAAACATATTAGTTATGAAGCTGAATAAAAAGTCAGGAATCTAATTGATAATCGAACTAAAGGCTCCAAGCAAGTCCAACCAAAGAAATTTGGACCAACGATAGGAGTAAGTTGCTCATAAGCCTAAAACTTCAGTTGCAGGTACATCAAGCAAAATTAAACCAGTAAACCAAAATAGTTATGTTCACTTACATTGTTTACATAACTAACAATCCAGGACAAAGAAGTCACTCTTTACATTTATATATGCAAATTTTGGGATGAGCCGAAATGAAAACAAATTTTGAGATGTGCAACAGTTATGAGCTCAGAAGGACTCTGCCCTAATTAGCACCTTTCGAAAATCTTGTAAAGTTTCTCCAGTGAAGCAACCTACAAATTGAATATCTTGTTACAAAGCATTAAAATGTATGGAGCACACACAAACTGCCTAAAAAAAAAAGACTAAAATAAAATTTTCAGTTGAAGTGTGTTGGGTTGTGATGCCAGGTTCAGTCCAACTTTAGGCAATGATGAAATGGCCTTTGGCCCAGATAGATCAAATTGCCCAATAACCTCATTGAGATGGCCCACGTTTCAGTGTTGTTTTGAATGGAGAGAGTGTTAGTTGCTTTGGTCCGTTGGATTCATTTCAGATCAATGGTTGGTGCTGTAAGTATAATTTGTGTTTCCTATTGTTTTATGAGTGGTAAGGTTATTTCTGTGATACGACTCTTGGTCTAGAACATTTAGTGGAAGCCTTCTTCTTCCTCTCATTCTATTGAATCTTTTTCTGAGTGAAAAGAAAGGAATCTGTGCGATCTCTTTGTGAGTAGGTCGATTGGTGTGGTGTGGGTTCTTCTGGTCATTGAAGTAACTTCACTCGCATCTGGTTCTGGTGAGGGTTTTTTATGGGGTATGCCCGGTGCCTCTTTGATGACACAGACGGGTACAATTGACTGAGCCTAAGATTGAAGTATTGATGCCGGCTTGTTAGATTAGTAGAGATTTTTGGCGTATTCTCTTAGATCTGTTATTTTTGTATTTGAGATCTGTATTAATAAAGTGCATGAGCTGATAGAGAATAATATCAGATACTTCAAGAATCGAGCAGAATCACAACCGAGAAACAATGAAGAAGCTCTTCTCATAGCAATGAAATTGAATCAGAGTGCAAAATTCAGGGGAATAAAAAAAAGAAGGGCATAGAACTGTAAAAATTTTCAAAAGTTTCTGTAGAACGGAAGGGAAAGAGGAGGAAAAATGAAGGTAAAAATCCTTTTTTCTCGTTCATTTCTTTCCTGCTTACTGCACATTGGAATCTTACTGTCCCTTTTTCTATCCTTCTTACAGAACAACAGACAAAAGATTTTCTTCCCAAAAGCAGAATGTTAAACTCATTCGTCAATCCTCAGCCTCCACTTTTGTCATCCCTCTTAACTAAATATAAGCAATGAAAAATGTTTGCAGACGAATAGTTATGTATTTGTTTCCAAGCACATTATGAGATGCAGAAAATTGGCAAAGAACCTACTGAATGAAAAGTAACAATTTAATCCTGAAATTCAAATACCTGGACAAATGTTCCATTTGTAGCCATTGAGGATGGAGGCTTGAGAAAAAGTCTCATGGACGGAAATAAAATATGTTGGATTGACCATTCACGCTGGGCCCAAGCATTTTCAGCCTCCAAAAGTAGTTCATGGTCGAATTCATCCTCTGGTTAATCATGTCATAATGGAAATTAAAAAATATGAAAAAAAACAAAAAACAAAAATTAAAAAAAAAAACGGTAACTATTTAGGAAAATGATCTAATGCTACAATTAAGTATTTCCAAGTAAATGAAAAGTATTGCACATCCACAGATTGAGTCTATCCTACAGTTCAAATTAAATGAAAATGCTCAACTAATATTTTACATTAGTCATGGGTTTTCATATTTCTCGAAAGAACTTAAATATTTGAAAGATAGTTCAGATGAAATAAATCTGATATCATAGAACACCTATAGATGATACTACGGAAAAGAGTCTTGTAAGAAGTCAGATGGTCAAATACAATTTCTTATATTGCATCTGTCTTGTGTGAAAACAAAGTAGGCAAAGTCAAAAGTAACCAAGTAATTCGATAAGAAACCAATTTACAGTTAGGTTTTGTTGGTCACAGATTGCCGATACTGATCTTGACCTCAATATTTTTCCACTGGTAAAAACTAAATAGTACTTGTTGAAGCAAACCGAAGGGTTGATATTACAAATTTCAACTCCTTTACCAATTCCTTTCTAAAGCTGATTACAGGTGTAAGATGTATTCTTAGATGGATCATGCTACATGTACATAAAGGTTAACACATTGGTTTACAATGCATGCTATCTACAGTTCAGAAGCTTCCAAGGAAAAATAAGTAGGTGAACGAGATAACAAAGAAAAATTTATAGGTGGCAAAGCTGGTTTACTTAAAGTTCCGCTTCAGGAGTTAGCAAGAAAAGAGAGCTTTACAGGAGGCAATCAACGATGTCTTAACTTGGAAGTCTTTATAAGTAAAGCTTTAGATAGGATTTTTGGTCTATGAAGTTGATTTTCTCCTGTAAAAAATGTGAAATTCCGTATAAGCTAATCATTAGTCAAGAAGTTTCACCAATTTTCGTTTTAGAAATTTTTGGAATCATATCATATACCCTCCAACCATATTAATTCTTTCAGTAATAGGAAAGAGAACAAAGTAATACAAACATATGAGGTTTGTACGGTTCAACCTTGATAGTAATAATCACAAAAAGATTTTATGACAAAAGGGCCATACCAGCACTTTCTGAACCTCCTCCAGGACAGAGAGATAGAACCTTCCTCTTGTAACACTGCAAGCCATTACCTGATGGATTAGGCAACAAAGGAGGATGCATGGCATAGAAGTTCCCAATGGCAGCAGCAATTGTTTGAAAACAATTCTTCTCCTCATCCCAATCAACCTAGAAAAATATGCAAAATTTAGCATCTGGCAAATTATAGGAGTATATGCAACTATCAAAAGTTCAATAGCAGCCTGGCTCTAGTTCTAGTATTCAAAACTTTAACATGAATCAAGAAGCAACACACAATGGCACATAATCGCTTAAAAGTTTTACAAACCCTAAAAGTAAGATGTATTTTACTACTGCAGAGGGATAATCAGCAAATTCCAGAAATCACGCAGTAATATCATGCATTTTGAACTATTTTTGCTAGATGCTTAAGAATGCAGATTTGGAAAGTTATTCCACCAGGAAAACTCGTCAAACGTGTATAGAACTCACATAAAACAATTCTCAAGACTACCATGCAGATAATTTCTACAGATCATAAGAACGAAGCAGCATTCAATACTAAAACACAGCTGAAGCAACACAAACTATTGGCAGAAAGTATCGTGATACCATAACTCCATTCTAAAAGATTCCCCTGACAAATTCAATAAGACAAAATAAAACATAACCAAAAGAAATAGATGCTCATTTCCATTCTAAACGTAAAAGATAATCCACAGTTCATATTTTAATTCAAATAATCAATATTCCACCATTAAAGTATTTAATCAGCAGAATCATGGAGAATATCACAAATGGAAGTATAGATCAGGAAGCTTCCTGCTTGCTGTGACGTCACGACCAGACTGTTAACGGTAAGGATGGATCAAGGCTATTCCAGAGGGCAACTGAATGCAATTATGTAAAACTTGTTTGTTTCTTCGAAATCAGTAAATGTAGGAATTGAAGTACTAAGAAAAGTGAACTTCCTTTGTATTACCATTATTACCCTTAACGGCCTCTAGAAACTCAGGGAGAGGAGGCAAATGCCCACATCTACTATGTTATATTTCTCTGGTGGATAAAAAACATTTTTAACAACAAAATATTGTTGCATCCTAGACCCCATAATACTGCAGAGAGAGAGAGAGAGACTGAAGCGGTAGATCACTTAGAATGCCATCAGTCATACATTTATAAAGGTAAAACAGTAACCTCATCAATGGATAAATTATTCTCATGTGGTAACTAACAAAATTTGGCTTATAAACTTCAGTAGGTCCATATCCTTCTAGGGCATCTAAAACTGAATTATTTGCTCCTCAATTATACAGTAAACAAGAAAGAGCAAAAGAAATGAATGCATGGCACTTACATCGTTGCCCAAACAAAGAACAAACTCTGGAACATGCTCCATGTCAGGCGTGTACTGATCAAGTATGACAGGAATCCTCGATAAATTACCATTGGGTTCAATATAAATGCCAAAATACTCCTCCAGCATCTGAGTCTTCTGCTTGAGCAGTTCTGTATTCATCTAGCAAAGAAAAGAAATGAAAATATTAGAAGTAAAAAATGAGCATAATCAAGTGAATTTATAAGTCATACTCAATATCAGATCTTATTCCATCAACAGACTTCCAAATACCTTGTTGGTCAGATTCTTCAATTGACTTGAAGAAGTAACTTATGGAATTAGGAGTATATTTATCTACATTTATGTGTAGTGATTCAAATAATGAAATTTAGAGCAAACAATTGAATCAATACCTCTTTAGATCCTTTGTTTAACATATTCTGCCCACCAAGTACTTACAGAGCCTCTTAACCTATTAAGGCTTAATGGCAACAATAGGAGCTTACCGATCTACCGGAATAGATTACAAACTACTACCCACCAAACTCATCTATCCAATTACTACTTTAGGTCCACATATACCATGAAATTTCATTTTATAATCCCAATACGACAGCCTTTATATGGTATAACAACAGGTGTGATAGTAGCACGGTAGTAATAGGGCAATAGTAAAGGGTGCCATTGGTTAGTTTTGCCACGGCAGAAGTAGATGCGGTATTGAGGATGATACAAACCTGATTGGATTAAATATAGGTGTGCCAAAAATCATAAATTGTCGAAAATCAATAATGAATTAAAACAAAACTATTTTTTTTCAAACTCATTTTCAACCACACATTCTCACGATAAAATATTTTGCACGTAAACCCAAAACTTTTTTGCACATTTTAACCACACATTCTCCCCCAAAAAAAAAAAAACTCTTTTTAATAGTTGTCAAACAGGGGCTAAATAATCCTAAAAGTATAGTCTGTTTGATGTCTGAAATGATAAACTTCTGCAGCTACTAGTACTAGCTCCAATGTGAAGAGAGAAACTCCAATTAAAACCAGCAAGGAAATGCAGTGCAAGAATTAAAAATCAAAAAATAAAAAACTAAATCAATCAAAAAATAAAAAACTAAATCAATCTTATGCAAATCTGTAAAGAAACCCTCATAAATTACAGAATTAATAGTTAGTGCCAAGTACTTCTGCAATCTTTTCTTTTAGGTCCTCATTTTCATTGACTTTTGGATCCAAATCTCCCTCTTTCAGTGCCAGCATTAATAATTCTTGCAACGGAGCGGGATCACTGAGTTGAATTGCATTAAAATGTGAAAAGCGCCGCAAAACTTGCTGGTACATAAGCTCTTTGCTGTCAGAACATCACAAACAAGAATGAGAGAATAACCAACCAAGAAGACAAAGGAAAGATTAGAATTGTATGTCAAGCAAAGTACTGATAATGCAGACAATATGCATACAAGTTTAGTAAGTCATACTATGCAGAATGCAAGTTTTGGCCCCAGTAAAAAAACAAAGCAAGACAGGTAATAGTTTCAATGTCAGTGAACATCATTTTCAGTTAAATCAGAGCTGCTTGCAGATGTCAAAAATTGCATTACATAATTTTAAAAACCAGGTGGAATTGTGTACAGGATTTTAGTTGACATACAGTAACCTGCTTTTCTTTTTCCACTTACAGACCTGCAAATTATTAACTACTTCAACATCTATACCCATCAAAAAATCTGTTGTATGAAGCAGTGATATAATTTACCTAACATTTGGTGTTACCTTCACCAACCATTACGTAATCTCCTAAGCAAACTTCTACTTTTCCATTTATCCTAAGTTGCCCAGGAAAAAAAAAAGGTTAGAAAAGGGTTTTTCTACAGCAGTCCTAAATCAGGTTTCAAAAATAAGCGTAACCTTAAGATTACTGATATTGAGATGTAATGGAGAAAAAGTCAAGTGTGTTATAATATATTTTTCTTTTTCACTCGTCCACCTAAAATTTTACATTTATTATCTATGATCAAATTTTTTTCAAACAAACCTCTCATAAATGAAGCTAATCAGCCATGGAAATGTGATCAATTCAAGAAATTTGATTCAGGAGATATATGTTCAGAAAAAGCTATTGAATTCAAAGTTTGGCAGCAACAGACACAGCAGAAAAGTTAGCAGCTCATTGCATCAGGGATTCTGATGAATGTAAGGAACTAAGGAGGCATCATAACCTACAAACAGTTGGAATAATCATATTGAAAATCCACTTTCTTCTGATGGTTAAGCCAGATCGACCAGTATACTTCTACTCACTAAGTAGCCTAAATAAGGAGGAAAATAGTTCATAATTTGTTCTTGCTCTGAGGGTCCCTACTTCCAGTGATAAAGTTAACTAAACATTTAAAACTCAACAGAAAAAATTGGCAAACACAACTTATCAGAACTAAAATGTAATCAAACGTCAAAAAAGTCAAGTCTGGTATAAGAAAGATCGTTGATTCATCTCTCTCAAAAAAGCTAAGATTGTAAATTACCTAGGAAACAATTAGTAAAATGACAAGTTACCTCAAGTTAACCACATTAGCCAGATAAAGGTGAGTGCTGTGCTGAAGCAGAGCAAAAACATCATCTGCCATCCCAATATATGTGCAGTGCCCAATAATATCCAGCAACCCTTTAACAACCCAAGTCAGTAGAAACACTTGCCACTGTGGTGAAAATGTTTTCTAATTATAATAAATATATGACCTATACCAGAGTGACAATTGGAATCAATATCTTTAACAAGTTCCTGAATGCTAGTAAGATCTGCAGTTTCCCTAGGGTTTCTCCTTTGTCTGATAGAAGACCTGCATTAAAAGCAATGTATGAGCAAACAAAGAAAATGCCTCGTCTGAATCTATTACTTTATTTTATTTTCATTCAAGATGTATAAAGATATCGCCCCTGTTTGAGCCTCATTCTTTAAAACTCATTTTTCCCAAAACTCATTTCAGCCACACGTTCACCCAATAAAATAATTTTGCACGTAAACTCAAACTTTTCCATACTTTTTATTCACAAATTCCACCCAAAAAAGTCATTTTTTATAAAATTTATTCACAAAAATAGGGCTCAAACATGGGCATCATATCAAGATATTGAACATGGTGGTAACGTATCGCACAAAGATAACAACCTAATTGGGTGCTGTCTCACTAGATTATAAGCTCTATGAATCAATCTAAGTTAGTTAATTACCATGTCATCCAACACTTGAGTAAAGTGAATGATTGAATCCTGTAAATTATCAATAAAACATTTTATTTTGACTTGCATTATCGTCTGAATATGTTACACGTGAAGTACCTTGCAGAGGTCAAGCAAGAACTTCCTTGCAGCTGACTAGAAGGGTTAACTTGCAAGTAAGAATGCAACCTTCCTGCAGGATCCTGTGAATCTGTTCGTACCATTTTGTGCACTGGTACTTTTTGTGATTTTTGTCCTACAAAGTAACACATCGGCTTGGAGAATTAAAAGGAGAAGTCCAAAAATAACAAACATTTAAAGAGCTTGTTTGGGTTTCATTAGAATCTTCTTGTAATTTGAAATCAAAGTCAAACATTAATTTTAACTACACATTCACATCAACTACCCACTTACTATCAATACATTTTGTGGGACCCATACTCATTATAATTATAATGAAACCCAAACAAGCACAAAATAGTGTTTTAGCTCTACTGTAGTCCCATATATGTTTGCAGTACCAGAAGATGAGGGATTATTAGGTGAATCTTTGCCCCTAGCCATAGAACCAGATAAAGATGGGTCCACTATCTTCATCGCATGAAAAAAGAAAAAAAAGAAGAAGACAGACAGACAAGACAACAGTAATTAAACCAAATGAGAAAGAAGAAGAAAAACAAGACAACAGTAAATAAGCCATATCAGAAGTAGCAGTTGTAGGTGATTAAAAGCTTAAAGTATGTAGCCTCCAATGACTACCAAAGAGAGTATTCAAGAAATAATCCCAGATTTGCAAGCGAAATACTGAAAAAAACATGAACAGGTATTCAGGGGCAAATTTGTTTGAAGCAAGCGCATGGCAAAATACTGATACAAAAATGAAAAAAAAAATAGCATGCATCAAGATTTTCTAATTGAATTTGATTTTCATGCTATTTTCTTTCTTTTTTAACAAGACTTATAATCAAAAAAATGCATGCTAATATTTTTCTAAAGTTCATAAGACCAAATGAATGTACGCAGAGTGAAATATTATCAAGAAGAAGTAAATCACATTTTCAGTACGGATTTTGTTGAAAATACCTGTTCGTGAAATGTTCGTGATTCATTGGAGTTCCTTAATTTCGATTCAATAGCAGATTGTATCTTTTCAATTATAACTTCTTGATTCAGGAGGCTCACCTGTAAATATAACTGAAATCCTTGAGGCAACGAAACTTCTAAGCAATGGGAATATATTGACCTCAGTGAGAACTTATTAAGCCTCTGTTTGACAATCATTAAAATAACTCTTTTTTTTCAAACTCATTTTCAACCATAAATTAATACAATAAAATATTTTGCATGTAAACCCAAAACTTTTATATATTTTTTAGCCAACATTCTCCAAAAATTCACTATTCCAAAACTCATTTCCCAAAAAAAAAAAAATCATTACACATTCAATATCTCTAGAAACACACTTTTGTTATTCTCCTTTTCTTTTTGTTCCCCTTTGACGATGCGAATCCAAAGTTGGTTCTCAACTTATATTGGATGATTTTTTTTTAAATTTTTTATTTTTTATTTCTTTTTTATTTTTTTTGGTTGAAGTTCTAGTCTTGCCCAATATAAACTTATGTTTGCTTAGTTTTCTTGCCCAATATAAACTTATGTTTGCTTAGTTTTAATTTCTTGCTCAGTTTGAAGGTTTAATTGTTCCTTGCATTTTGTAAAAATGCAGTTCTTCAGTGTTCTAAAAGAATAATTTATGGTTGTATTTAAATTTTCTGCAAGATTTTATTCGTAGTTGTCTGACATATAACCAAGCCGAGAGACCAGATGTTTTAACCATTGCTCAAGATCCACATCTAAGTTAAACAAGGGCAAAATGTACCTCTCTCTTTGTTGGGTGCATATTCACATCAACATGCTCAGTTGGCAATTTGATTGACATGTAGATGAAGGGTTTTGATGCCTTGGGAAATGTTGCAGTATAAACAATTTCAATTGCCCTCTTCAGAGCACCGCATTCCACCAGTCTATCTGCAAAAAAAAAAGGAAAGGAAAAGATCCCCATAATCTCAGGGTTTAAAATTTATTGCATGGAGAAAAAAAAAAAAGAAAAATCCGAGAGGATGAGGGAAAGACATCAGCATCCAGGCAATTATAGCAACATAAATATAGAGGAAAATAGTGTAAAATGAGTCCTGAATTTGTAAAATATAATCATCAAGCCTTTAAAAAATTTTGTTTCAACTACTTGAATAAGAAAATAATTAAACGCAACCATTCTAGTCTGCTACCTGCACTAATGACTTGGAATCAGATAATAACGCTTGAATGTCTTACTAGAAGAAAACAAATTTTGAGGACCAAATTAAAATTTACTAACCAAGAGTCAAGAAGTACATACCATTTATAAAAAGCACCATTATTGTCTTCTTTGCAATGTAATTAGAATTCGAAATGAAACCATCCATACTAAAAACCAAACTTGACGAATCACTATCAGAAGTGTCAATCTTTATGAGATTTCTAGCAACTGATACCCCATAGACAGATCTGATAGCATCAAGCCTTGAGGATGTGACCACAGAGTGAACATCTTGTCTAGCAGCTCCATGCTGAGTACAGAGGAAATTATCCAAGATATGCAAAAGTCTTCCATTCTTAGATAGAATGAAAGTGAAATGGAGATATTTTTATAATAATTACTCTTGCCAAGCAACTAACCTTTCTGCAAGAGAAGCTCACACTACTATGGTGGATGGCAAACCGACAAATCAGGTCCACGATTTTTGGATAATCATCAGCAGAATTTTGAAGTGTTTTTCTCCGAGCAGTCATGTTATAAAATAAATTCTCAATCTGAGCGTGGAAAGAATATAAGTTGAAATGCACAACAAACTGGTAAATGAATTTTTTTTGTGTTCCAGGTTTTCAACCTGAAGGAAACATCTCATACTATTCGAGAAATATAATAGACCATGAAAAATATCAACTGTCCTCGAGATTTTCAACTTTGTACAAAAATAAATTCATGATCACTAGTTCCGAAAATGTATTTTGATCAATAACATGCCTTTATTTTTAAATTATGCAAAAAAATCCTTCTTTTTTCTTTTACGTGTGTGTACATGATTTGAAAACTTAATACTGAAATTTATAGGATCCCAAAAGCCTTCAAATCAGTGCCTGAATACCAAGAAATAATTAAAAACAATACATCAGTAAGTCAAAAACCATACCATTATTTGAGTCCCCTTCACAGCTGCACATGCTTTCGGTTCGTGCTCCATCATACCATCTCTATATGTTGCCCTAACTAGCCATAAGAACACATAAGAACATATAAAGTACATATTTTGGTGCCAAAATAAAAATGTTTTCAATTGTATGTTTTTTTCCTTTATTGCTCCCAAAGCCCGCCCACCCACCCACCCCGGGAAAAAATAAATAAGGAACCTAGAAAAAAAAACAACAGCATAAAAACAAGGGAAAATGGGCACAAAAGTATTTCATATATACTAGTAAAAAACAACACTTAAGTAAAGACTAAACTCAAAAATGTGTATGGGTTATGGACATACAAGATATAAATATGTGATCTTTTATCTGGTTTTTTAATTGAATGAATTTTGCATGACATCAATACCTGTAACCATGAAGCTGACCCTTGGTAATGGTGGTGACTGTGACATGACCCACGTAGGTCATACTTGCCAAGGCCTCCCCTCTAAACCCCAATGACTTAATGGACTGCAAATCCTCAAATTTACTTAACTTTGATGTCGTATGCCTTTCGCATAATATTGGTAAATCATCATGCTATATAACAATGAAAACAGAAGAAAAATAAGTTCAAATCAATAAAATCATTATGCATATATGAGAAGTATGAAAGAGTTACATTCAGCAACATCCACAAAACTCCCAAAATATATTTAAAAAATAACTATAGCTCAAGATATTTTGTCATTTTCCCTTTGATGACTATTTCTCTCACGTTGATTTCCAAATTGTATAAATTCACTCTGTAGTTATAAATGGCCAAAATTACGTGTGATGTAAATTGATGTCACTTGAATGCAGAGAAGAAAGATTTTTGCCACAATTCAGACAAGTCAAGCCCTGTAAACATTATACATCGTGACAGCAAAGATAAATAAATAAATAAAAATAAAAAATCTCTTTATCAAGTGCTTATTTGGGCATTATGGGTGTATTCGTATTTCTGCAGACCTTGCACTACTAACGGGCATACGTCCATTTGGCTGTGAGAGAGATAGATTTCACATTCATTATTTACATAGACTGAACATATTTCGACTCATAAGAAAAGATAAATGTAGCAATAAATTCCTAATACTTGTATCCTTATAAGTGTTTGTTCAAGAATCCATTCTTTTTTTCGCATTCCCGTCATAGTTTTACTTATATACATGTCCTTACATAATTCATCAATTTCATGAAATTCTCTTCTGACCCTATTTTGATTAGCCGCTTAAACATGTTTTCATGACCTCAATTCAAAGATGACAAAGAAAGTTAACGGGCTTCAAATGCTTCTTTATCCGTGTGCACACAAATGTAAAGATTGTAATTTTCATCCCACATCATGTTTAGACTTTAAAATCCTATATCACTAGGGTGTTTGGTTTTGTAAAACTTGCATTTCTAGAAAGTAAGTTCTGAAAAGGTAATTTTAAGCATAACCAAACATTCCAATACTTTCGTACTTTTTCCTAACTTTACAGTATACATCGACGACAACAAAAGGAGTATGCACGCACGGACAGGCATGTGTACGTAATTGTGCATATATTGAAATGTACAATATAATAGCGTGTAACGATGTAAAAAGGGAGGAAATTAATACGGGGATGCCATGGCCGTCATCGGAGACTTGGATGAGCTTGAGGCCGCCATCCTTAACGACGACGGAGATGGAGGTGGAGTCAGCATCGAGGCTGTTCTCGACCAGCTCTTTGACGGCGGAGACTGGCCGTTGAACGACCTCACCGGCGGCGATTCTGTTTACCACAGCCTGGTCGAGGCGGTGGATCTTCGGTGGCTCCATCGGTATGGGCACTTCGATCTCCATTTGGGCTGTGTCTGTGGGCCGTTCAATTCTGTATCCATGACCGAGAGTAAGCACTAAGCAGAGGGGGAAGAGAAATATTTGTGATACGAAAGGGAGAGTAAAACTAGCGCCAAACCAATGTGGACATAGGCTGCTCTGTTGGGCAGTCCATACTTGCAGAGCCCAACTCACAATATTGATATTGAATTAATGGGAAAAAGTCAGGATTCTAGAATTGTATATGTGTTTGAGCCATATTATTTTGAAAGAATGTACTTTGAAATAGTAGATTGATGGAGAATGTGTGATTAAAAAAAAGGAAATTTATTGATGTGATGTAAAATATTATTTTATTAAAAAATGTATGGTTGAAAATGAGAAAGAATGAAAATGAAAATTTTTATGTGACTCAAATAGGGACATATTCACACTACATTTTCGTTTACTTGAACTAATTTAATTACATTAAAGGAATATCTAATATAGACTTTTTAAGAATAAATTATGTGAAAAATATTTTTTTTGAAATGCATGGCAACAAAATTATTTTATTAGAAGAGCATTTGAAAATGAGTTTAGGATATTCTTTTGATGTAGGCCTTTTAAGAATAAATCTTGTGAAAAATAATATATATATTTTTAAGCATGGCAGAAAAATTATTTTATTGGAAGAAACGACCATTTGAAAATGAGTTTAGGATACTTCTTTAATGTAAACTTTTTAAGAATATATTTTTTTTTCGAAAATGCATGGCTAAAAAGTATGTAAAAGTTATATGTCCACAGCAAAATTATTTTATTAGGTGAAACAATCGTTTGAAAATGAGTTTAAAAAAAAAAATTAAGTTTTAAATCAAATAGGGGATGAATGTTTACATCATTTGCTTATTATCATGTTTATGTGATCATGTCTCCACTTTTTTTGTTGCATTCTTATCATCAATTTTTCATTAATTAATTAGTACATTTTGTCATTGAGTACAGTTTCGATCCAAAGTTTGTTTAGGAGGGCTTAAAAAACTTGTTTGCTTTTCATATCGTTAAATAAGAAAAAACAACAATTACAAAAGTGAGACGCAATATGTGCTCCTCATTTCATAGAGCACGATTGACAAAAATCATGGTGAGATATTATATGTGATAACTAATGGAAAATTGATGACAAAAATACGTCAAAACAAAGTTCAAAAAAGAATAAACAGAGATTAGACGTTATACCATCTGGTTTCTTCAATAGTCTTCCAAATTATAAGTTGCAGTCAAGGTTCATATCTATGAATGCCAAATTATCCTATATGCTGGACCATATTATATACCTGTAATAGAATAGGTACCTGAAAAATAATACACAAAAGAAAATTATATAGCACCATTCAGTTTGACTAGGGATGTCGATGCATTGGGCCACTATTCTCAAGAGTAAAGCAAAATCATCCAAAATTATATAATCTTACACTTCAAGTGTAGGCATATATAACACTTCCATGTCCACCTTCCAAGCCAAGCCATGTACCTTCACAAATCCCTCCGTTTGAATCATACTTATAAATTAATATCCCAATGAGCTTCACTTCATTTATGTAAATCAAAGCAATCTAGCATAACAAATACAAAACCTACCTAGATATCATGGACAAGATTCTATTTCTTGCCTTTCTGGTTCTGCTTTTGGTGCTTTGTAGAAATGTAGAACCAAAATTTTCTCCAGAATTCGAGGTTCTTGGGGAGCTCGAGAATTTGGATGTAGAAGAAAATGGAAAAGAGGAATTCGAGCTCTTGGAGTTACCATCGTGGGAATCTGATCGTGCAAACAAGATTCTTGTGAATGTGGATGCATTTGGTGCAGTTGGAGATGGAACATCCGATGATACTCAGGTGAGTACAACCATTTAAGGCTCCCTTTTATCCTATTTCTTAAAATTTACGTTCTTTTCTACATGTGTGTTACTATCTTCAGGCATTTGTAAATGCATGGAAACAAGCATGTTCTACACCAAAATCTGTGTTCCTAGTTCCTGAAGGACGCCGTTATCTAGTCAATGCTTCAAGATTTAGAGGACCTTGTGCTGACAAGTTAGTAATCCAGGTATTTTTATATCTTTAATGGATTAAGCTTTGGTTTTGTGTTCTACTAATACAACATTAAGCAACGATACAGATTGAAGGAACTATTGTAGCACCAGACGAACCAAAGAGTTGGGACCCCAAAAATTCAAGGAATTGGCTTGATTTTTCTAATTTAACCAAGGTTCTTTTCCAAGGAGGTGGAGTTATTGATGGCTCAGGCAGTAAATGGTGGGCAGCATCTTGTAAAAAAAACAAGTCCAATGTAATTTTCATTACTTATTCTGGTTTTAACTAACAAGAACTAATTTTATGACCATATTCTTACTGTATACTTATGTTTTTTTACTTTTTCATTTTTCCAGCCATGCAAAGCAGCACCAACTGTGAGGTTCTTATCCCTACTAAGTAGATCTATCATGCAAACACCGTGAACTGTATGCAGCAAAAAAAAAAATTAACGACGTGTAGAAATGAAAACTTAATTTGATAAAATTGCAGGCATTGACAATAGATTCAAGTTCTGCCATAATGGTGAAAGGCCTTACAATTCAAAACAGCCAACAGATGCACTTTGTCATTTCACGATCCAACTCCGTACGTGTGTTTAATGTAAAAGTTTCAGCACCAGAGGATAGTCCCAATACTGATGGAATCCATATCACTGCATCAACAAATGTAATACTCCAGAATTGCAAAATTGGAACAGGTTCTATCTATATGCCTTCCAACATGCATATCGTATTTAATTTTACTTCGAATAGATTCGATATTTTCAAATTTAATGAATCAATGTGATACGTTATCTCCTCCTTAAACATGGTGATGTTGGACTGTGGTGTTCAGGAGACGATTGTGTTTCAATTGTAAATGCCAGCTCAAATATCAAGATGAAGACCATCTACTGCGGACCTGGTCATGGAATCAGGTACAACATTTATTTGTAGTTCTGCACATTCTGCATTATTAGGTATAAAATTCTTATCGAAATTAATTACAAGAGTCAATGAATAAGATTCAATTCGAATATGTATTCTATACTGTTGTACTTACTTGCAAAGTATCTTTCATGATTATGATACACCAGCATAGGTAGTCTTGGGAAGGACAATTCCACCGGTATAGTTGAAAAGATAGTTCTGGATAATGCATTCCTTCGAGGTTCAACCAATGGCCTTAGGATCAAGACTTGGCAGGTAGTTTTCTTGTCTTCAGAATCATCCATAATCTGTTTGAGAATTGAAGGAAAGTCTGGGTTTTGTAGGGAGGATCTGGTTATGTGCGTGCAATAAGCTACCAAAATGTGATTATGCAAGATGTTTCAAACCCCATTATCGTCGACCAATTTTACTGCGATTCACCATCAGCTTGCCAAAATCAGGTGCATATATTGGTGAATAACATGGAACTTTTCTGTGGTTAAAATTGTTTTCTCCATCGAATATCTTAAATGTGCTTTTCTTTTCATTTTTTCAATAGACTTCAGCAGTGGCAATAAGCCAAATCATGTACCGTAACATCAGTGGAACTTCAAGAAGCCAAAAGGCCATCAAATTTGCTTGCAGTGACACAGTCCCATGTACCCACATAGTGCTCAATAACATCAACTTACATAGAAAGGATGGCACAGTCGAAACCTACTGCAATTCTGCTGCCGGCTTTGGTTATGGATACATTCAACCTTCGGCCGAATGCCTTGCTTCCTCTGATAAGAACATCATTAATAAAGCAGAGGAAGAAGAGTATCTCATCCATACTGAACTCTGAGTCAGTTTTCCTTCTTATATACTTTAGCACTACAAGATTATATTGGACCATATACATTAATAGTAGTATTGTATATATTGGAGCCATTTTGGACTCTTTTAAAATTCCATATTGATACTCTAATTTATTAATTCAATATGTTATATAAAAATATAACACATTTTGGAGGAAGTAGAAAATTTTTATGTAACATTCCATTCTCTAGAAAATATAATAGAATAAGAATTATTGAAATGTGATTTCAATTCTTGTTGTGCCATGATGGTTAGTTTTTTGTTTGCATAATCAACTTTCATAATATGAACGATGTAAATTGGTTTCTAAAATCATAAGATTAAAAAAAAAATGATTATTATCAATTTTTTAATAATTATTAGTAATAACATGAGTGTTTTGATTAATCTATATCAGCTGAAAGTGTGAAAGTTCGTGCAATTTCAATTGGAATGTCAGTATATTCCATCCAAAGAAAAAGGGAGAACAATGAAGAATAGGTCGAAATGTAGTGTATTCAATACAATTCAATGAATACGATTGTGCCACTGCTACAATAAAAAGAGTAAAACCATAATTTCAACAGCAAGAACGTAAATCCTTTTCTTTGGTAGTTGCAATTAAAACTCCAGTCGACCTTAAGACCCTCCATGACAGAGAACGAGAACAGATCGATAAAGTGCAGCAACATAGAGGAAGCATATCAACACGATAATGAAATCATCAAGAAGACCAATGATACCTAGCAGGGCTGTCACGGGAAATAAGGTTGAACTAACATAAACATAATAAGAATGCAAATAAAAGACGATTTGCAACCATTTGTACCTTCAGGGATAATATCCACGGGGCTGAGGACATATATAGCACTCACTATCATCTGCACATTAGCAAAATAAAAATCAAAAACAGCTCAAAAGTTAGAAACTTCCCTAAATGAACATCAAGGGAAAAACATTGCACAACTCTAAAAGCATCCATCTAATTGTATCCCTAGGTACGAACCGCTAATACCGGGTTAAATAAGTGGCTTAGCATATTTTAACAAAAATTTCACGACCAGCAGTGAAATTTTGGAAATCTTCGTGTGCATACCATTAAGAGGCCTCTCATTCAAGGCTACTTTCATGAACCATAAAGCTGTGTCAAAGAGAAGTTCTTGAGGTTAACTTCTGCCAAAACTCTAGATTAGAGTATACTAAAGTTTTGAAACATGTTTACTTTGTGCTTGTTTCTCCCGAGTTTTTCATGTTAATATAAACCTCCACTTAATAGATGATAACTACCAAATAAGATAACATGGCTGCTACATGTAAATTAAGTATGACTCTCAAAAATGAGAAGTGTGATAACATATGCTGTCATAGTTGCATATTGGGGAGTGAGAACTTAACTGCCAGAAAAACACGTGCCCGCACAACAAGCGGAAGTGATCTTTGTGGATCGATAAAATCTTGCGACAACCTCTCGAGGAGAAAGGGAAGATCTTGCATTCTCTGCCAAGCAGAAAGATATTGCATCATTAATCATATCATAATGAAATGCAAGAATTTCTATGGCATTCAATTGGTGCCATAAAGGATGTGAACATTAAGACCAAGAAATGGACATTATGGACTGGACATTAAACATGTTTTAAGGTACTCTCAGGTCTTCAAGAGTCTCAAACAATGCTTCAAAAGAGATCATACAACAAGAATAACAGTATTGGCATCTTTCATCACACTATTCTAGAGAAAGCATAACTGATACTACTTTCATTATCTATTTGATTTTATTTCTAAAGATAATTCGTGATCAAAAGAATAACTGTAGTAAAAGAAACGTATGGGCAACATAAAGAAAAACAAATGCCAACTCGAACATGTCAAGATATTAAAAGGACGATCAGATTTTGGAATACATCACTGGAGTCAAAATCCTTCAATGATGCGAGAGTAAATGAAAAGGATTAGCATTAACAATGAAAGACAAGACTCGTTTTATATAATTATCAAGCATTTAAGCCAAATTGAAGTCATAATATACACGAAAATATATGAAATCTAAGCCCAATAAAAAAAATGAAAATTTTGGAAAGAAATATTTATTCCCTTGCGAAAAGGAGTGGGATCTTGATTGGTCTATTTTTTACTCTCATTATTAGTGCTGGGACTCATATATCAAAACTCTTAGTGCAATTTGGTTGAAATCTACTTTCAACTTCAAATCAGTAATTGAGTTTACCAGAAACTGGGGCCAAAAAAAGAAATAATTTAATATGGAAAAGTAAACGATCGGGGAAATTATGTTGAAAATTCATTTACTATTGTAAAAGAAAAGAATGACATCTGTACACGTGTGCCCAGATAGGAATCCTGGAACATGGATAGAAAAATTGAACCCAGTATTCCAAGGAATACTATATACTGAATTATAATGCTACCGATAATTGTCCTAATCGACCCCCCACATATGCATTTCTCCTTAAAGAAGAAAGAAAAAAGCCCTTTTCTTTGGACACTAAATTCTGCCCCCTGACATCCTTTCATAAGAGAGGGAGAAATTTGTTGATGTATTTATTAAATAATGCTATCTAGCACAAGTGGTGCTACAACATCGGTTTAGATGGCGTGATGGGATAAAATCAATGAAAGGTGCAATTAAATAGGTCATTTAATTGTACCTTTCATTTAATGTCACATTAGTGTCACTCAGACTCATGTTTATCAGTAGTGTCAAATAGCATTACTTGCGTAACCAACCAAGCTTCAACAATTTTAGACTCAGATATTATACCAAGCAAACCTTGACCATATCAAAGTTCAGCTATAAAAGGCTTGTTAACACCCCCTGGGACCTTCGCGAAACTGAATTTCAGATTGATATTTTATACGAATTTCCTATAACCTATTAATTACTAGCAATACTGAGTTTTGTATTCAAAAGCATCAAATATTAAAAAATAATTGAATGCGGCAGTTAAAAATTTCAAAGACATAAAAAAAGTCATAGCAGTCAAAAGTTCCAAAACAAAAGTAAAAGGCACCATTTAGTTGTTCAAAGGGACGACAAAGAAACAAGTCTTGGTGGGAAAGTAATTACTCAACTAGAACGAGGTGGGACTGAAGACAAAGGAACAAATAAACAGGAAATGAAAGTTTGTGCGAAACATCATCAACTTTTGAGGATGATGCGGTTCAAAACTTTAGTGTGTCAAATAAGACGCCATGGACTTAAAATATACCTGCATAAGACCATTTGAATGTTCACCAAAAATACGGTTATATCTTTCTGTCCTCTGTAAAACCTCGGCAACTTCAGGATTGCATCGCTGCCTTGATGAAACCTCACTAGGAACCAACAATGTGATCTCGTGTCAACAGGGGACATTTACAAGGACGAAGAGCAGATCCATTATTCCAAACTTGTAATATACAATTACCTAAAAACAAATACATTACAGTCATATACCAATCATGATAACTATAGTTAAGACTGAAAAAACACACAATGTCATATTGTCAAGATCAGCCTGACTTTTGAATAGAGGGAACTTCAGAATCCCTGACATCAACAAGGATATTTACAAGATTTGAATTGAATCATTTCTAATTCTATAAATAAGCCAAATGAAGCATTACTTTTATTTTTAGCGTTGTGTGCAGGAAAATAACTGGCGTAATGCCTTCAAACTATAGTGTTCAATAACTAAAAGATCAAGTGTTCCCGGATTCCGCCATAGAAATATCTTTCCATTCCAAAAGTGAGACTAAAGGGCGCCCTACGACAACCATTGATAATGAATTCTTTTTTGTGATAAAGAGTAAAAGATCATTCATTCCTGTTTCCATGTGCATACACACATGATTGGACGCTAGTTCAAACTTTTAAATTCAATAGCAACTTTAAATACTAAGAAAAAATCATCAGCGAATCCCTACATAGAATTTACAAAAAATCATGGGGATGTGCGCAAAGCAAAAATGGACTGACCGCAGAACCAATGAGAGCACTTGGCTTGGCAAGGGATATGAAAATCGGCGTGGCATATAGAGCAAAAATCATTATTCGGCGGGCCATCCATTTCTTTCGTCCTTTCAACTGCAATCTCTCCATCATTCTTGATTGATTTACAGTGCACAACAGGGAAGTGCGACTTTGAAGGGAGGTTAATTAGCATATACATATTTTTCAAAACACATTTTTATCACGAAGTGTTTGGTGTTGATTAAAATTAGATTTTTAATAAATTTTAATTGAAATATTTGGTTAAAAAGTTGTGGACTCATGAAAGAAGTGGTTGATATTGATTGTTTGACTTTGACTCAAATTAAAATCAAATTTTAATTCGAAACAAACAGGGGCCTAATATTACACATAAATTTAAATTTTTTCTTATTTTTTAGTCAAGAAGATTTATTGGCTTCGGGTAGGACTGTAAATATACAAAATTATCCGAGTTATATATGTATATTCATTTTTAAAAGAAAAAATATATTATCCTTGTTTCATCCCATTATTTTCTAAATACATTTTTATTGCTTCTTTTCAACCACACATTTTTCAATAAAATAATATTTCACACAGATTCAAAACTTTTCCTTTTATGAATTTATTTAAATAGACATGCACAAACAATATATATAATTTAATCNTCTGCACAGAATAGAAATTGATCGAATCAAGTAATATATATATATATATATATATATATATATATATATATATATATATAATGGTGAAATATATAAGTAAATTTTAAAAGATGTGTATTCAATTGAAACTTTTAAGGTCTTGTTTGACCCCATTTTTTTCAAAATACATTTTTTCTCTTCTTTTCAACCACACATTCTTCGATAATATAATATTACACACAAATTCAAAACTTTTCCTTATTTTGTAACCACACATTTTTCATCAATCTATTATTCTAAAATACATTTTACACCAAAAATGGGACTGAAACGTGTGCTTAATAACTTTTTGGGATTTAAAAATTTTAATAGTGTTCAATGTAGATTTTTGAGATTCTCTAAAAATATTGGCGTTTTCAATTGAGACTTTTATATATTTTTAAAAAGTCTTTAAAAATTACATGTATTTAATTAAAACTTTTTAAAAATCTCTATAAATTTTGGGTATTCAAATTTTAATGACTTTTAGAGACTTTTATAAAAGTCTCTAGAATACTAATTCTTAAACAGAAAATATAAAAATAAAATTTCAAAATTTGCCTCTCAATAATCAAAAGATTTTGTGAGACTTTTACAATAATAATAATAATAATATGTATTTCAATATTTTTCTTTCATTTCTCCTCCTATAAACATTAGAGTTATAATTAAAATTTTATTTTTTTCTATTGATTTTATTTTTTTCTATTTTTTTCCTCTCACTCTTTATTTCTATTTTCTATGAAAAAAATTAAATTGGATTCTCATAACTTTTCTTTTTTCATTCATTTTTTGTGGAAATATCTATTTTTAATCAAATTATAAATATTTAAATAAACTAATTTATAATTAAATTTAAATATATTATTTATTTATTTATTCTTTAAAGGTCTATTATATTAATAATATTGAATATTAAATTTCATTAGGGTCTTATTTTTATTCTTTTAAAAATATTATGAATTCTATTCAAATGAAAGTTTTCAAAAAAAAAATTAAATTCTACTAAAATTTATTAAAGTTTTAAAATGAAAGTTAATAGAAGTTTAAGAAATACTTCCATTGATTTTATATAAATTTATAAAAAATTTATGAAATCAACGGAAGTCATCACTTGTAAAAAAAAAGTCAATCAAAATATTTAAAAATCTCCATTGGATACGTCCATATTCATGAAGTCAAATACCTGGGCTCAAAGTGGTACTGATGAATGCGTATGTTAAGGCGAGTAAATAAATGGGTTCCTCTAGAAAGCGTGGAATTACTACATGTTTAGAGAGAACGGATTGAAACTCAGAGATATCAAAATACATTAAGCATCTGCAATAACAGGAAATAGGCACTCAATTAATTTTCTTTTTCTTCAAAATGGTGAGAGTGCCAAATCATCTTGTATTCTTTAGTTTGTTAATCATCTACACATTTATAATTTATAGACAAGAATTAATGGAAGAAGACATGCTCTTGATCATCGTCTAGTAGATTTAAGACCATCTTAATCCTGCACTAAAATTTGAGGTATGTTTTATATCATTTTACACCAAATCTTGTACCAAACTAAAAATCATCTCCAACCATTACACAAAAACTAACATCAAATGAACAGTACTTACTCAATTTCTTCACTTTTTTAATTTTTAACAATTTATTTATTTATTTTATAAATACATAAATTACTAAATAAATAATTAAGTTATATTAACAAAAATATTAAATCCATTAATAAATATAAAAATATATAGTACATAAATATTAAAAATATTATTTCAAATGCACATAATAATAATACTTATAATAATTTAAAAAATATAACACGAATTACACAAATATACTTAATCAATTTATTTGGCAACCAAAAAAGCCGGGTAAATACACCAAAATGGTGCAAAGTTTGGTGCTACATTGGAGACACTTTGCACCAAAATTTAGTGCATTTTGGTGTTTTGGTCTCCTTTGGAAATGCCCTAATAAACCCTTTCTACTATCGCAAAGCGAAGATCGTTGCAATATTGCTTTCCAATTTCAAAACTTTCACCCCATTTTTTGATTTTTTATTGGGTTGGGGTCAGGGATTTAGGAAGAAGAAGATGGAAAATTAAGGGCATGTTCTCTATACCATTTTCAAGTCGTTTTCTGATTTCAATTTTTCAAAACAGTGAAAACACGTTCTCTTCCTATTTTCGAAAACGCATTTTTGAAAACAAGTTAAAAATTTGGAAAGAAAACCCAAAAAGACAAATTTGTCATTTTGAGTGTTTTCAGTTATAATCAAGTCAAAATTTTCAAAACGCGTTTTGGACGTTTTCAAAATACTAAAAATAACACATTTTCAAAAATTTCAAAATGGGCACTCTAAACAAAAAATACAAAATGAATTCAAAATACAAAACTGAAACACAAAGAAAACAGCACCTAATTATTGTGGGGAAAAGAAGATGAAGAAGGACGGTATTAGAATGTGACATGGATGAAAATAGTATTTTTTAAAAGTTTAAAAAATTTAATAAGAATAAATGTAGAGTGGGTGTACATTTATATATAACAATGGCAAATGAAAATAAAGGCTCCCAATATAAATCGGAACTTTCAAAAATGGATTATTTTAAAATTAAAATTTATATTTGAAAATAATACAAAATAGCGGAAATTTGATGAAATATATAAGCCCATGTTTGGTGTCCATTTTAATTTAATGTATTTTTCTCTTTCTTCATTTTCAATTTTCAAATACACATTTTTTAATAAAATAATATTTCACGTATACCAAATGTTTTTTTTATTACTTTTTAACCACGCGTTTTTCCATAAAAATTGCTTTTGAAAATATATTTTTTCCAAACTTACATTTTAATAGAGCCCAAACAAGGGCTAAATACTACTACAAATCAATTACGGTATCAAAATCAAGGGATAAGTTTTTTTTTTTTTTTTTTTCAATATATTTGTCTCTGATTATAATTGCTACAAATTTTAAAAATTATGTTATAGTTTTAGAGTTTAGTTGTCCCAAAAGAAAAGTAGTCCAATAATAGAAAACTTTAAAATGCCTTTATGTGATGCGGTAACGTAAACAAAATGTATTTCGGTTCTTATAACTTTAGCCCAACATGCTTAAAGCTTTTTGTAAGTCTTACCCGACTATCAAAATAAGTAAATTTATATTCTTCATGTAAGCCTTTACTAAGGATCAAAATAAGTAGATTATATTTTGTAAAATATATAAAATTTAAGATTGGTGAGTCAAATTCCTGGGCTCAAAGCGATACTGATGAATGGGTAGGCAAGTAAATAAAAGGGTTCCTCTAGAAAGCTTGGAATTACTACAGGTTTAGAGAGGACAGATTGAAACTCATACATATCAAAATACATTACAGCATCTGCAATAACAGGAAATAGGCAATCAATTAATTTTATTTTTCCTAGAAATGGCGAGAGTGCCAAATCATCTTGTATTCTTTAGTTTGTTGATCAACTACACATTTATAATTTATAGACAAGAAATAACGAAAGAAGACATGCTTTTGATCATCGTCTAACAGAACTAATAAACCCCTACTACCATCGCAAAGCACCAGATGATGATTGAAGACCATCGCAAGATTGCTTTCCAATTACAAAACTTTCTCCCAATTTCTGGATTTTTTTGTGGGCTGGGGTGGGGAATTTGGGAAAAAAAGGTGAATAAGAAGGACAATAATGAAATGTGACATGGATAAAAATAGTATTTTTTAAAAGTTTTAAAAATTTAATAAGAATAAATATAGAGTAGTGTACACACACACACACAACAATGGTAAATGAAAATAGTGACCCTCGATATAAATCGGAACTTTGAAAAGTGGAGTATTTTAAAATTAAAATTTATATTTGAAAATAATACAAAAACAGTGGAAATTTGATGAAATATATAAGCCCGTGTTTGGGCTCCATTTTAATGTAGTGTATTTTTTCTTATTCTTCATTTTCAATTTTCAACTACACATTTTTTAATAAAATAATATTTCACGTAAATCAAATATTTTTTACACGTTCTTCCCAAAAAATTGCTATTCAAAAATATATTTTTTCCAAGCTTACATTTTTAATAGAGCCCAAACAAGGGCTAAATACTACTACAAATCAATTATGGTGTCAAAATCAAGGAAAGTTTCCTTTTTTTTTTTTTCATTATATTTGTCTCTGATTATAATTGCTACAAATTTTAAAACTTATGCTATAATTCTAGAGCTTAGTCGTCCCGAAAGAAAAGTAGTCCAATAATACAAAACTTTAAAATGCCCTTAAGCAATACGATATGGTAACGTAAACAAAATGTATTTCACTGCTACTACATTTAGCCCAACAAGCTTAAAACTTTTTGTAAGCCTTACCTGACCATCAAAATAAGTAAACTTTGCCAAGGATCAAAATAAGTATATTTAGGACTTGTTTGATACCCTTAATTTTTCCTAGAACTAGAAATTCTTTTTCCATTTTCTAGCTTTTGCCTTGTTTAATAGTAGAAATTTTCCATGAAATTTTTTTTTCACTTTCTCTCGCACATCCACATTTTCCTTGATTTTGTTGAAATTAATTTCCCACCCATTAGATGGGTTTTCAGCTCTCTTTTTCTTTTTTTTTTTTTTTTGGGGGAAACATTCTAAACCCAACGGTAAAAAAATTATCACTTTTATTGACAATTTCCATGCAAAACAAAATCAAACGAATGGTATTCAGTATGGTAATTGTTTTTTTTTTCAAGTGAAACAAACTCTTCACCGCTTGCTTGACAAAATTGCACAAGCAGCGAAGAAAACATCCTATGTCCACAACAGAATAGCATTTAAAGGGAAATATCACAAACTTCACAAAAATTAATATATCAGACATTGCAACACCAAGATACCAAAAGAACTATGTATGTTCAAAATAAATGAAATAGCTTAGTGCAGCCTCTAATGCAAGGTTTACGATGACACAACGAACCTAAACAAAATTGTTTCTAATAAATTTAAAAGACAAGCTCGTGTAGCCTCGTGCCGGACTTGAGAGAGAATCTTGCACCCAAATAGGACTTCAAATCAGGAACAGCTTCAATTGCTTTAAGCAATGCTACATCAACGGTTTTTTGGTCGTCCTTCTTTTCTGCTGGGAGAGAGGCCTTATCCTAATTTCAAACGTTACCACATTAGAACTGAAGAATCAAACATAACACTGAACAACAATGCACATGATCAGATTTAGATAAAAACTAACCTCCTTTTCTGCCTCAAAGAATCCAGTCACACCCTTCCTTTTCTTTTCAACTTGCTTTGCAAAGTACTTGTCGTCAAACTTGTCAACATTTACCTCAGAGAGGTCAACCTTTGTTGACGTTGCTATTACGTAAGCCTGGTTAACACGTCTTACAGGAACACCATTGATTTTGAATGGTCCTGAATCAAAAGTACAGAACGTCAATAAATCAGAGCATACAGATGGGTGGGTTCAATGTCTGGCCTAGTATTGGGAACAAAAAATGAAAAATAAAAAAACTTAAGAAAGGGACAGCAAAGTTTGCAGGAGCAGAATGTAGCACAACAAAAGCATCTCAAAACGTAACTATGGAGGAGTAACAGATAAGCTTACCCAGAAAGAAACAAAAATAGGGAATAATACCTCAGACACAATATGGTGATAACAACACGGGCTATAGACTGTTGGCATTAATTAAAGCATAGAAAAGAACTGTCCAAAAATACCTACCATCCTTGTAGGTGCCAGATATATGGATCCTTATTCTTATTGCCAAAGTGACAATGTTAACTATATAAAACATGTATTCCCCCTAGACAGGTGCAAGAGATATGGGGACATGAGAATGAGCACTTCAGAAGAATGGGAGTCAACTGGAAAGACCGCCTCCGCCAAAGAGAGAATTACTTTGCAATAAGCCAACAACTTCCTACAATTTGGGTGGTACTAGAATTTGGGCACCATGTTTTTGAAAGTGGCGATATAGAAAAGCACATCTCACCACCAAAAAAATGAGTTGTCAAAAGAACTTCAATTTCATAATTCATCTAAACATTAATATTATCTGAATCTTGCTACTTGTACATTTAAGATTTACATAATTGATTACATAATGTCATGTGGCACTCTACCGTTTGCCCGTTTAAGACACAATAAACTTTTTCATTTAACATTTTCCCCACAAATAATATATTTATTTATCTACAAATAGCAAAATCCAATTTATAAATTGGTCAAACTTCACATTTAACCACATGTGCCAATACACTGGCGAGTACTATCCTCTTGTCCACAATTCATTTTTATCTATTTATAAATTAAACGTTTATAAATTCTTCCCACACGGAGACAAAGGGCTTTTTTTTTTTTGGCAAGGATCGTTAATGAATCAAATAGTGTAATTTTAAATGGCTAAAAGCACACCAACCTCATCTTATAATTGAGCTTGAAAATAACTAAATGAATTGCACTGGAAAATCAAAAACAATTTAGTAGAATCATTTTATGTACCAGAGAGCTTTTGCATATACAGCTTTCAACTCACAATGACTACGATACAAAGATTATATTTCCTTCTAAAATCTACGAGTAATCATAACCAATTAATTTGAAAAATTAACGCACATAAGCATATGTACGATGGTATAAAAAGAACTCACCTGTGATAAGTAGCAAGCCAGACGAAAGCTGCTTCAAGAAAACAACTCTCTTCCCCTTGAACCGCCCTGTCAATATTATCAAAACTGTTCCTGGAGTAATAATTTTCCTACACAAACAACGCCATTCCACAAAACTCAAATTTAAAAGCAATAAAAAAAGAAATAGAAACGGGAATAATGAAACTAGCAAAATATAACCTGAGCTTGGTAGGCTTGTGCTTGCGAGTGTTGGAAAGTGGCTTCTTGACGTCATCGGCAGGGTAAAACTTTGAAGCCTTCTCAGCAACCGCCTCGGCGGCGGCGGAAGCGGCCTTCTTTTCGTAGTGAGGGAATTTGCCGCCATTCTTTGCTTTGATGGCCCAAAGACCTCTCTTATGATACATCTGGGATCGAGAATGCTTTCGGACCCCTCGGATCAGCTCGGGGTTCCGGGTCACTCTCGGTGTCCGTTGCTTCGGCGCCATTTCACAGTTCTCTCTCACACTGCTCAAAAGGAAGCGATTGAGAGAGTTGAAGAAGAAAGCGTTAAAACGATAATAATATATCTGCGTGTTAAAAAACCCTAATTGAGTAATGAAGCCCCCGGCTTTAGCCTTTCAGAGATCAAAATATAAGGCTTTTCTTTAAATGGGCTAGCTAGCTGTTGGCCCACTTTTCACTGACCCCTTTCTTCCTTGAACTTCGGATTCCATGATTGTTTGGTGACACTTATAATCAAGTTATAAATATGAAATGTATAAAAATAAGTTGATAGTAAATTCAGAGTCCTACAAAAAAAATTTGTAGATAAAAAGTGCTTTTTACAAGCTTACATTTAACTTAAGCTTTGCCAAACATGCTCGTGTTGAGACGGATAATAGCAATATGAAGATTCAATGAATCTCAAAATAAATTGTAATTTAAGCTTTAAGCTTTGATTTGTATGTTCATAAGAATGATGTTTTAATTGGATAGAATTGAAGGAGATTAATTTTTTTTCCTGGCATACGAATATTATTGTTGATCGATATTAAGAGTAGAAGGAGGAGTGCAAGAAAACAAAACGACAGTTAAATGAGATTATTTTGACAAGTATAAGATAAATTTCGTGAAATTCTGGGCAGCCATTACCCAGCAATAAGATCAGTTATATAGTACACTCACTCCACTTGGATACAGAGCTACAAAAAAGGGGCAGTATGGCTGTCAATGATTATAACGTTAAAAAAAAGTCACTGTAAGTAGAAAATGAAATGGTAGCCTCTAGCTATGGAAAATCTGCTTTCAAATGTTGTCTTCAGTCGTGTCCTTCCTGGAGCAAATCGAAAGAAATACTCAACATGATTATACTTTCAACAAAAAAGTATAGCAAAGCAGAACCAGATAATTTTTCATAATATCCATCCATAATAAATATAGTTCACCAAAAATTGAAAAACTAAAACTCCCAACGACTCCATTGTTCAACAAACGATCGAAAGGGATATGAGTGTAAAATCCAACCTTTGCATCGTCATTACATCTCATGATACTTGATATTAAAAGCTAATGGCAGAAGAAAATAACAAACAATAAGCCTCCGTTTGGAAAATTTATAAATCATTAATAAATTGGTCAAATTTCATTTTCAGTCACATTTCCAATGGACCCACAAGTATTATTAACTTGTCCTCACTCATTTCTATCTATTTACACAAATTAAACAATTTATAAATTCTTCACAAACGTAGGCTACTTAGTCTTGCATCAAACTGACTGCAGGTGCTAACTACCAGATAGGCACAAGTGCAATGACAATCCTACCAAACAAAAGATATTTTAATATATGATTCTAAGAACGATGTCAATCACAAGCAGACTCCAGCACTCAAAATTTTCACCAGTATCATAGTGACAATTGAGATAGCAAATTCATAACACAAACAATATTTTGATTGGAAAACAAAGAGAGAATTGGCAGCTTGAAATGGAAATTAAAGAGAAAAATAATCACTTGAATAGATAAAAAAATATATATATATTTTCAATAGCAATTCATACACAAATTTCATCAAAGCATTGTGCAAGTGTAACTACAAGATGTTGGAATAATATTTCCAAATAAGAGGAAAGGAGAAGAAACAAAAGAATAGAATCAAAAACTTCAAAGAAAATTCAAAGGCTTAAACACACGTAAATGTAATCGTGGTCTTCAAATGATATTTGGCCCCTCTCGGATTGAATTTGATACATAAAGGGACTATTGACAAATAGTTTGTAGCATTTATCAAGCATTGAAAAGGAATAAATACTTAAATTCTAGTGAAATTCCTTCAAAACTCAAGAACTCAAAATAGACTTTTGAATATGAAAGAAAAGAGTTTTAATCTTTCTTGCGGAATGGAATTTGATCTCAAGTGGTTTTAATATATTTTATATTGATCATTAATCATCTATTTATAGATCTCAATATATACTACACGAAATGGTGCCAAAATATGATAAAAAGAGGCAATTTTTACTCAAAAGGACATCAGGTTTCAAGTTGAAAAACCAGTCAATGGCTAATTTTTAACCCCATGCGCACACATAGTATAATTCGTGCCCATGCATGGTAAAATAGCATATGCGGACGCGGGGGTAAAAACTCAAATTTCCCAATTTTGTTTCACATTCTATTTTATTAATTTTGAACAACAATTTTAACACATGAATACTTTTCTGAAAAGAAAAATAGTAAATATAATGTTTTATCAATATCATATAAAATTATGACTTAGTAAATATCAAACTTTTTACTCTATATTATTTCTTGTCTCCAAAATCTATTTATTCAAATTCCCCCTAAATTTTATTAACAAAGTTCTAGTTTCTATGTAAATATTCCTATCTTTTGCGATATATGTTTTAGAAGTCCACTAATGCATACATGTTCCTAAGTCATATACACCCCCTGTTTGGTTTAGATAAAAATCAAATTTTTAGCAGATATTAATAAAAATTGATAAAATGTGTGGTTGAAAAGTTGATAAAAGTTATATGGTTAAAAATGAGTTTGAGAAAAAAAATGAGTTTTAAAAAATGGGAGCCAAACATGGGGCATAAACTTGTATAGAGTTTTTTTTAGAGGACTTCGAATCATGAGCATTGCTTATGCTCACGAGTCTTCATGTATTCAGATAACTTATATGTTTTGAGTTTGTTGGAAAATGTAACAAAACATGTTTTGGTTCTAGAAAGAGTGAGGTGGCATGAGATGATTGGACTCATGCACCTAGATAGATATGTTATATTTAAGCATATTAAACATGAGCCCCTAAAATGCATATTAGAAAACCCTCCTAATAATTGATCCTGCTGTGTTTCTCACTATGTTTCAGACTAAAAGTTGCTCGGTCTGCACATCTGTAAAATGCCCAAAGGTGGGACTTACCTTCTCCAATAAAACTAGAAGAAAATAAAATAAATGTGCAATTTTGATTTAAAAAAACATAAATACAAAGATAAATTACAGCTCAAGATTCGACCAACAGACCCCATGTTGTACAAATTTGATAGTGAAACGGTGAAGAACGAGTGAACAACTATTTTAAGAAGAATCAACATTCAAACAGTGGCAAATTAAGATATCCGGATCCTGATCTTTTTGAAATTGAAAATGTGTATACCCCTTTTTATTGATACACATGCTAAAAGATAAATTGTTTTAGTTAATAAAAAGACTAGACTTCAGTGCTCTAACTTGTCCAACATAACATATTATATCTACAAGACTGCTATTTGCTAAATACAATCACAAAACATTGGAAATGTACTTCAGAGTTAAAAGTTCACTATGAAATAACATCCTTGAACATATGTTTTAGGGAGATAGTGCTTAAAAGAGAGCTAAATTAGTCCCCCGGAAATGAAAGAATATTACTTAACTTGTAGCATTCATATTTTTAAAAATAAAAAAATTGAATTCTTTTATTTTACTGAAAGTCACATTTCCAATTAAATGCAGCCTACTGGGTATGTATGAATCTAACTGATATTGGGTATCAATTACCTTCAAAACAGGGGCAATGGGCATAGGAATCAATTTTGATGTAGATTGATCAAAATCGCGATAGCATTCTGTGTATGTAGACCCAATAGCCACTCTAGCACCAAAAGCTACAGATGCCCACCATGTTGCAGGACTCCCTGATGCAACAAATAAATATAAACCAGTCAATGCAGCGGACAAACTTTTTAATAGGAAAAAAAGCAGGTAACAGTTCCAGAGCATGCATCAAAAACACATATCAAAAGGCTACTTCTATTATCTTCTGTGTGAACAGGTTGCAGGTAAAGCAGATTTATGGCATTGACTAAAATAATCAATTTTAGGTCATTAATAATAGAACATTATCAAAATTCAAAACTAGCTACCATGATATCTAAAGAGAAAAATCATATAGCACGAAAAACTAACACTAGAATTTTAGAAACAAAATATTATTTAGTGCTAGTAATTCTAAATCTAAAATCATAAATTTTGAAACCATTACAATCAACGAACAAGGAAACTAAAATTCAAAAAGGAAAAAGAGAGGAAATAAAGAGGACTAACGTAAGAGAATAAAGGCACTGGTGAAGGAAGAGTAAACAAAGCAACGAACGCCCAAATCAAGATACGTGTCCCACTTTGCATTCAAATCGCAAAGTCCTTTGTTTTCCTCGGCCATTGTTCTCTCTACTATCAACACAGTTTTCTGATTTCCTTTGCTTTGAGTCGAGGGCTTCGATTATTGTGGTTCAGAGTTTATCTATGGAGGAAATTACACATTACAGAATTTTAAAGATTCAATTCAAAACATGATATATATAATTTATTTATACAAAAATCAAATATTAATTCAAATTTTTAATACTACCCAAACCCTGAAAATCCAAAAATCCCAAACATTAGCCACACTTCCTTCTCTCTCTCTCTCTCTCTCTCTCTCTCTCTCTCTCCTCTCCCTCCCCCTCCGGCGTCTTCAACATCAACGAGTAAAACAAAGGTTCCTCCGGCTCCGGCGACCAACGACGGTAGCACCGCTGCACACGATCGGCAACGGTGCCTCGC
>CAIGRP010030463.1:0-21813 GCA_903798385.1 Fraxinus cuspidata
CTTGCAGCAATTTGTTGGATTTTAATATTGAAGACTCAATTATGTCTATGAAGTGGACAACAGTGGTTCGGATATCTTTGTTTGGCTTCACTTTGAATGGGTTCCCTTTTGCGGGTCTAGTGGCGGTTAGAGAACCTGGCATTGGTAGCATCTTTTCTTTCTTTCCCTCTTTTTTTCATGAAGGAGGTTATTTAGAAGTTGTTTTCAAGAGGCGGTGGTGATATTTTGGGAATCCAGTGGTGGTACAGGTGTCCTCATTTTTCATGTACAATGATAGTTTAGTTTTTATACAAATTATACGAATGATGATGAAATCATTTTGGGCTGGGATTGTTGATGGAAGTGAATGATTTAGTTGCGAAATTGGGAGTTTGGATTTGGAAGCAAAAAGTGCTATGAAGATGTTTGCTTTTACTGGATAGAGCAATCATGACATTTGTTTCTTGTGATTCAGAATTCTACTGGTGCAGCAAGGTGGTGGGTTGGATAGTAGAGGTGGTCCACAAGTGATGGAGTTATCAATTGGAGTTGCAGAAGGCAAGCACGGGTTTAGAGAGAGAAGGTTAGAACAACTTGGCATAAGAGAGAAGTTCAAATTTACTGCATTCAAAATATTTGATCTAAAATGTCATCCAAATCCAAGTGGAGGAAGTAATAAAAAAGATAATTATGAGGACAATAGATCATAATAGTTAATAATGTCAAGAACAGCAACTAAAAAATTAAAAGAATTCTCACATAAAAAATGAACATCAAGGTTAGCTTCCACCAGTATGTGAAGTATAGTTTGAAAAGTGAGACTAATCTGGCACTCCCAGCAAATTATTCTCCCAGAAAGCAAAGAGACATGACGATAGAACACTTCTTTCTACACGATTTAGTTATACACTAACATTGTATATGGACCATATTAGCAGGTACACAACATTATGTAATTTCCAAATTTATAGCGTGAAAGATCGAAACTCTTGCAGATACTTTCCCCAAAAAGAAATGCCACAACAAAACTTTCTATGAAAATAAACTGTTTGGCCACGCATATGGTAGTTGTAGTAAAGCATATGCATATTACTAAATCTATGTGATGAATGTCATAAACAAAGTCCTCAATTCAGACGAGAGGTTGTGGATATAAGAATAGGAAACTATGAAATAATCACATATAAAAATGTTTTAAGTAATTGCTAGAAGGAGAGTTATGTATGTATTATGGTTGTTTTATCTTTTAAATTTTTCTTAAAATAAAAAAGGGGGTGAAACAAGCAAACTGTTTCACGGTTGTTTTATCATTAAAGTACTATTGCATGTCAATATGTAACTACAGAAAGTAAAGAAATAGAAAACTAAACATTCATCTTCATTTGAATGATTTATGTTTATGACAAATTATTCATAATTAAGGAAAAGTCTTGGAACTTCATCACCCAAAAATCCAATCATAGGACAAATGAGAGATTGTGTGGTGAATGCTAATACAGGAAATTGAAGATCTTTACGTGGGAATAATAATATGCAAATATTTGAATTTTCAGGTGACAACTAAGTAGTAGATGGTCGAACAAATTTGCACAAAAGAAACAAAACATTGCATACTGTAGGACAAGAGAGTGATACCTTTTATTCGTCTCAGCTCCTTGCACAAAATTATAAAATCTCCCCATTTCATGTGACACTTCCTAATGAACCTGAGTATCTGTTCGGTTGTAAACATGGACATGCTTTCCAAATACTCTCCATTGACCCCATTTTCTTTGAAAATTTGGCGATAGCTCCCAAGATTTATCTCTTCCAGCCACAAGCCAACATCCTACAAGCACGATAAATCAAAGGTTGTTAAATGAAAAAAGTACTATTTTATTTTTTTTCTCCAGGTTGGCAAGGGATTGGGTGACCTACTAACCAACTAAAACTTGTCTACAGTCAATTATCTTAAAATCAAAAGAAGACTGAAACAAATCTCCTTAATCAAATTACAGACCTTTCTTCTTCCCATATTTGTGAAATTACCAAATAACACATTTGGTCCTCCACTTCCCGAATTCTGGCTTTCCCTGCAATGTAAACGTTTCAGTGCACTGTTAATGCCTACTAACTGCATTTTTATTGTAAACTGACAACGGTTTTTTTTCTTCCCAAACAAACATATTTAAAGTCACATATATATTTAATCAACAAATTTCGGGATTTATCAACAACTTTTGTGATAGGTAAAACATGCCAGAATTGCAGAACTACAAAAGATATTAAGTCATTCCTCTTGAAAGCAACTTTTCATACTTCCAGTAATTAGAAGTTAATTTGGCATCCAGAAAGATCTTCCCAATACCCAAGGCCACTGCACAGCACCAGTTTGAAATAACAAAACAGGATAGGGTTTAGGGATATACAGGAAAAAAATATTAGCAAGGCTGGCAAGATTGAGGACTTTGATCGAGGAAATCTGAGATTATGTTCGTTTTCCATAGCATGCTCTAAAACTACAAGTTCCCTGTCTTAATTAGGAGAAGGAAGATTATAACTAGAAACTAGTGGAGAAGTCCATTTATTGAATGATAAATAAGTACAAGTGACTGATAGAGGCCAGAGATAGACCTAGATCAAAATAATCCCACCTTTGAAACACTTTGGTAATGCTCTTTGAAACACTTTAAGTAAATGAATTCTGAGGAGTCATCCATAAATTACAGACCTTTCTTCTTCCCATATTTGTGAAATTACCAAATAACACGAGCTCAAAAAAAAAAGAAAAAGATGGAACATAAATTGATAATATAGAATATGCGTACAAACCATTTACCCTTAAGGCATAAATTATTGACCTATCTGAGGTCCAACAAGAAGGCTTTCGATCATTTATCATTGATGAAATCCATAAGAGAGATAGAATCTAATATTAAAACTCCTTTTATGGGGGATTCTCATTTCTTTTTCTTTCTTCTCCGTTTTAGTGTGTCTATTGGATTGTTTATAGGGATGGGGAGAGGTCATCTCTTGCAAATAGTTTCCTAACACTTTCCACTTTCCTCCTCTTCTCTTTCCTCGAATCTTCCCAGCCAAATCTACCAAGAATAATACTGTGTAAAAAAGTTCATTAATTTGGTAAAATTGCTTATGTAACCAGTTTGCCCTAACAAACAGTAGCCATCTCATAAGTCCTGTGACTAATCCAACTGAGAAAAATACCACTGCAAGCATACAAACATCTTGCAGAATTGCAAAAAGTTCATTCCATGACAAGAGGAGCCTTGAAAAAAGCTACCACCATTTCACCCAGCAACAAGTGTACGAATATGAAATCATAGCATTGACAACCCTAGGGGCTAGGACAGTTTCCTTGAATATTTATGCATTGCACTCACGACGTACACAACAAAGATAAACAATATCAGGATAATAACACAAGTAATTACAAATAGAGTCTAATATTAAATGATGGCCAATGCATAATTTAGAGAAATAATTCGTTGTAATTCTGGATATAGAGAATCCAAACTACAGGGGGCTGCGGAGTTCAATCTAAAGTTATTTTAGCTTTCCTTCGATGTTCCACAATATTCACTAATAAACTGAAATAATTAACCAAAACATATTTGAACCTACAGAAAAGAAATTCTGGCAGTAAGAAATATACCAAAAGATGCCCACGCTAGTACAAATTACCGTAAAAATAATGGGAATGGTTACAGTTATCAGAAATAGACTAAGTTATAACTTGAGCTATGCTTGACAGGAAAGGTATTACATGTTTTCAGCAAACGTACCTTAATAAATTCGTCCCACGCAACTTGATCCGCTACAATACGTCCCGTTTCGGGATCCAACCCGAAACCGCTCATATTCAGCAACTGTCGCACCTCAGCGTGCTCCTTTTTAAGAGTCTTCAACCTTGCCCTCACATTCTTATCTGAGACCGTTACCCCACATCCATTGAAAACCCTTTCCATTGCCTTTGAAACTTGAAATGAAGTGAAGCCGTTGTCTGTTCGTTTGTGCCCAGCCAACACTTGTTCAACAAGTGAAGTGATCATAAAACCATCCATTTCCTCACTCCAACGTACGTGCCGCGTCCTCGCATTAGGATCCACTTGCAGTCTACCCAAATCAAATTGATTCCCGTCTCCAGGGTTTGTTGGTCTGGGAACTGGAAAAGGCCCCATAAAGGTTCGTCGATTCTGTGCCATTGTTAACTGTCACATGAAAATAAAAAATGAAAGAGACATTGTGAGCATTACTAAAATTTCACAACAACCATTAGTGTGAACATGGTTAGCAACGATATAACAGCTCCAAACATAAACGATATTAGGACATAGTGAGAATTGAAAATGTAAATAATACAAAGAAGATACGAGAAAAGTAGCTAGTCTCTCTCCAAACATTACAAGGAACCGATATAATATTATGGCATAGTACAATCAATCGAAATCAATTCCCGCGTCTTGAAGTGGATGGTACGCAGCCCACATGTCATCAGCCATTGTATCCCTATTAGTAGCCCATGCAGCCTCTGCTGCGAACGATATAGTAGCATTTTGTGTGTCATCTTCAGGTGGTTCGACATGTTCAGGGTTCACATCATCGTTGCTTCTAAAATAGTGCTCGTCACACAAATCCTGTGCGTCGTGAATCCTTATGAAGTTGTGAATGGCACAACAAGCGAGGACAATCCTTGCTTGCGTCTCAATGTCGTGGTATGGTACCTTATGAAGTTGTGAATGGCACAACAAGCGAGGACAATCCTTGCTTGCTTCTCAATGTCGTGGTATGGTTGATGCCTCAGATATGCAAATCTTCTTTTGAGCAGACCAATAATCCTCTCCACAACATTTCGTAGAGATGAATGGCGAAAATTAAACAGCTCTTTCTTGCTTTCAGGCCTATGTCCCTCGATGTCTCTACGATGGTACCGAGTCCGACGGTACGGTGCTAGAAATCCTGGAACCAACGGAAATCCGGCATCGACAAGATAATATTTACCTATTCCAAATATGGTTGTTAAGACGTCTTCCTTCATTAAAGGAGGTAAAATACACATTAACGAACAAGATGTAGAACTCACCAACAGGAATTGTTAGCTTATGACCTTGTCGTAAAGTGGCACTCCTTAACAATCGACCATCGTGAGCGGATCCCTCCCAACCGGCGAGCACATATGTGAACTTCATATCAAATGTGCAAGCGACCAAAACATTCTGAGTTATCATTTGCTTCCTATTGCGATACCTCGCTTGTTCCTCGACAGGGACATTTGCAAGAATGTGCGTACCATCGATTGCCCCCACACAATCCTAATACGGATATAACAAAATTTTTGTTATAGAAGGAAGCGTGATAACGAAGGAAAATTGTACGAACAAAAATTTTATTACCTAACCTGAAAATATTGAAACCATGGCTTCACCTTATCTTTCTCGTACGGTGAGTTATGAACAGTGGCATTGTTCACGACATCCCTGTACAATCCAAAGCAAGCCTGTAGAACTCTATGAAAGTAGTAACTCACTGTTTGCCCAGATCTAAAGAACGTAAAACTGCCTGTTCGATTACGGTGGTCATGACCTACGGTGTTGAGAAACATAGCCACTTGTTCCTCTACTTTGACTGATCTATTGTCCACCAAACCATATGTTCGTAAACGAGCACATAATATTTGAAATGGAGCTATCTTCATCCTAAGTAGATCATGACAAACTCTATCACTTGTACCGAACATCCGGGTCAGTGTCAGTTCTCTTTCAGTGTCCCAGTTTCTACGTGGGGCTCTGGGGAGTCGTCGATTACGACGCTTGATTGAATTATATATTACAATTGCTTGTATGACCATCATCCAAAATAGACCCAATTTTTGTCGTTGGCGATGATGTTGGTTTGTTGAGCTATCCATGGCACTTACAACAACGTTGAAAAAGTGTCAACGTGATGTAAACACTTTTTTATTGCGAAATAAGAAAAACCAAAAGCCCACAACATTGGATTGAATAATGCAAAAAATGACAATCAAATAAAAACTCGAATAGAAATAACACTCAATTTCCCTTTATAAAATGTTTTAGCGGTTATTAAGCGAATCTGATTTTTTTCATAATGAAAATATACAAGACCAGAGGAGAAGCTTCCAGCCTTTCACACAATTTAATTATTTTTCTCTACTAATCACATTCATATGAAAATGACTGTTACAAACCGGAAACACTATAGCCAAAAGTTTTAACTAAAATAATAACTTTTACGTTACAAATTTATAATAAAATGGAACCTATCTGTTTTTCGTGAAGTATTAATCAGGATGACACCCACTAAAACATTAGCTATCTTCTCACTCATCGCATGCTAACTAACTTAATTTCATTATGTATAACGTGCGGGATCCATTTGGGAGATAAGGTAGGTCGTGTGACTGAGCAGATAATGGAGGACTTTCTGGGTGGTCCTATACCTAATATACATTGTAGTAGGCTGCACTTCGTAGTCGATGCCTAGTTTTTCCCTTCTACAATAAAAAAGTACCCTCAGAGAAAGCACCAAAATGTGAGTGCAAGCCATATGTATCAGAAGTAAGCCGACTATCTATCTATCTATCCTAAATACAAGTCCCCATCGGCCAACAACATCTAAGAGTTGGGATATACTCCATATGAACAAACAATTTTTTTAGGAGATGAATGAAGAAAAAAGAATTCATTGATGTGAATTGGAAGCTGCAGGGAAGTTTCTTGTCATTACTATTCATACCTAAACTATTCATTACTGCAATCAAATTAATTAACTCCATAAACAAACACAATTAAGCTGGAGAATATATAAAACTGCTTATCTTGAAATGTGACTTAGAATGAATACTGTCGAAATACTAAATCTGAACATGCTTCGAAAACAGTACATTTACCAAATTGGAGTGATATATCAACTAATATATAATTAAAAACAAAAAACAAACAGAACCCTAGGAAATGAAGAGGGAATCAATACCTTCAAAACCTAAGAATCAAACATGTTCAGAAAAATATGAAACGCGACAAACTGGAGAGATGTATCAACTAATACAAACATCAAAAATCGCAAGCAAATGAAACCCCGAAAATTAAACAAACCATGGCCCAAAAATCGACTTCCAAAAACCATGTGACAGATCAAAAATTACATACCATGTAGGCTGTAACTCTTAACACACACACACAGAGGGAGTGAGGGGGTCACTAGTTACAGAAGTTGTTTAGGATGAATTTTTTGAAACAGGTGGAGTGAGGAAAAGAGCGGTGAAGAAGGGAAAATATAGTGAATATGGGGGAGGGGAGAAAAAATTAGATCCATTATTCAACAGTATTTTAACTTTACTAAACCCACAGTTCGAACCATACCCGTTTTGCCGAGGAATTGACACAGAGTTCGCCGTGACAGACGACTGGAGAAGATGGTCTTCAGGTGGGCTAAACTAGAAAACGATAGCACTTGATTCGGCGTGGAAGGAAGACGGGAGCGAGTTCCAGCGTGAGGGGAAGGAGAAAGGGAAAGGGAAATGGGTTTTGTGAATTCTAACTTCCCTGCCAAATGAATTCCCAGCTGAAGGACGGGAATTGTAATTCCTTCATTTCGTGGAAAATAGGGCGCGTGAGAGGGAAAAGGGAAAATATTTTGACTGGAAAAAAAAAGCTATCAAACATGTTAAAAAGTGGGAATTGGAATTTATTTTCCATTTTCCTTGGAAAATTGGGCCTTTCAAACAGGGCCTTAGTGTCTATTTGATAGACAAATGTGAATTTTAATTTTATGTTGGAAAATAAAAATCCATCAAATTCATTGAAATCGTTTTCCATGAAAACAAAGAAAATGCAGATTAAAGTGGTTGTACGTTGTAATTTGATTTTCATTTCCACGTTGCAATCAAACGGTCAAAGTGGAATTTATTTTTTTCGATGTGACATTTTTCATTAAATTCATTGTAATCAAACATGGCCTTAGCCATTAACATCTCAAATCAAAAGGAAAACCAAATTGCTGTGAGGTACTTCAAAATGTTGCCATAAAATTTATTATCGCGACTAAAAAGTTACCAAAAAAATATTTATGTTTCTCGAAAAAACTTGAATGACCAATTTAAAAACTGAATGAATTTTCATCAATGTGTTTGCAATGGCGGAGGAAGGTGGGGTCCAGTGGGATCTTTGCCTCCACTGAAATTTGAGGGAAAATTTTTTAATGACTTTTTATTTTTTAATATTATTATATTTTTGTGTTTAAAAAATTTTCATAGTTAAATAAACTCTAACTTATCAGAATCCTGCTTTTGCTCCATCGGTGGCGAATTTAGGATTGTGGGTGAGTTAGAGCAGCCACTAACCGTTGATTGTAGACCGTCAACAACCGCAATGTTGAAATTATTTATTAATATTTAATTAAATAATATTAAAAAATCTTCAATCAATATGTAAATGCACTAACTATCATCAATTTTCAAGACCAATTTATCATTTATTTACAAATCACAAATTCTCCAATTTATTATTTATTATAAATCACAGATATCGTAGTTTCACATATTCAAAAATTCAAAAAATTTTAATTTTCATAGATCATCACAATTCACATACTAAATCACTAATCAAATGAGCAATACATATAACAAATCACTTCAAGATTTCAAGTTCTTATTGAAAATGGCATCAAATGAACTAAAAAAGAGAGAGGGAGGCGCTCACAGTCACTGTCACATTTAGCGACGGGGGCTCAACGTCGACGACAGGTCACAAACACGACGGAGGGAGATACAAGATAATCAGAGATAGGGTTTGCTTTGCAGTTTGCAATTGTCGTGTAATCATATTGCATTTGGAATTCAATTAGGGCAAATGCTATACATTGGGCCTAATATTTTAAAATCCTTTAAAAAAAAGGACCCCAAAGAGAAGATTCACTATTTTTTAGAAAAATAAAATTTGGCATACCTCTCATCTCCTCCCCTGCCCTTCACGGCGAGCAGTGTTGCGTTTCCAACCTGTGATTTTCTGACGAAACCAGCATGGGCGATCGTGCCGGATCGTCGGGTGCTGGCTCCACCCCTGTGTTCCATCACTGTATATTTGGTTGATTGCCAAAAATCATATTTAACCGTTGTATCTAACGTTAGACATGCAATTTTTTCCTTTTTAATTATCTGTATAATTGACAATTCAATGAATAAAAATTGATCAAAAGGACAGAAAATGGATCTCGGATATTTGAAGTTTCCACACGGCTCTAAGTTTGTGGTCTACTTTCAGTCCAATTTGATCTCAATTAAGTGGTCTAAATTAGGTCGCAATGAACATTTTACCAAAAAGCTTAACCATGGTTGGTCTCGATTGAGTTCATGTTCAATTTTCAAAAAAAAAAAATTACAAAAATCCACTCTTGAAGACATTAATAATGCCCCAATTTGGTTTCGATAAAAATCGAATTTTTTTCATAGATTTTTTGTCCTTGTTTGATGAAAATTTAAAATTCATATTTTAATCTAAATCGAAAGTCAACATTTAAATTTGTCATCCACAACTTTTCAATCACACTTTTCATCAACTTTTATCGAAATCTACTGAAATTGAATTTTAATTCTCATAAAAAACAAAAAGGGCTTCATACAAGTCAAACTACAGAGTAATATATTGTTTGTATAGGTTAAAAGAAGACCCTTATTGGGTAAGTTTCAATTTGCACAAAAAATTTAACAATTTGAGCCCAATTTCAAGAGAGGTTCCATAAAATTTTGGTGCTTGTACATAATTGATTGATTGCAAAGTTAAAATGGAGAATGAAGTACACGTTTGAAGGTTGAAAAGGCGCTCAAGGGAATCTCTCTCTGTATAAAAAAATCAGTTCGCAAAACTGAGGCTTTAGGCTGCATAATCGAGCATTAAATGGATCTTCGGCCAAGGCAGAGACAATCCTTTTCTGGCTTCACCCTAGCTGAGGTATATTTTCTTCTTCTTCTTCTTTCTTGCCTTTTTTTTTTTAAATTTTAATCCCTGTTTTTAGCATCCAACTTCCTTGATCGTTCAACTATTAAGCTATTTTAACTAATTAATAGCCATTTTATGCGTTTATTTTACTGGTTCTTCGATGTATTGAAATGATTTTTCTTCAGTGCGGTTCGGGTGGGTGCATACGTTTCAAGTGATGTATACTCGTGTATTTTGTGCAAGCTTGTGCGGTTAATCATTCGTTAACAGTGGTATTTTCACATCTTGAAAAAGTTTGGTATTATTAAGTTATGGGAGATTAAGATCAAAGGTGTAAGTTTATTTATTTATTTATTTTGAGATTTTTTGGGTCTTTCCAGTTATATTTTCGTTGAGTTTTGGTGTTAGTATAATAATGATCCAGTAAGTTACTTGTGATTGGTAACCACTTTTTCTGATAATAAAAATAAAAGATTAGCTCAGCAGCCTCAGCCATCAGAATTAATTAGGTAGATTTTTTGCTGTTTGAATCATGTGCTGGTGAATTCTTCACACATCAACGATTTATTCCTTTTTTTTTTGTTCTAAACAATCGAAAAGAAAAGTTCGTAATTAGGATTGTTACAGTTATTTCTCATATCTATACGACTATACCAGCTGTGGTTCTGAATTCTTCCGTGGCAGTCATGAAAGTTGAAATTGTTAATTGTAATCGAACGAGTTTAAACACTTGAATTGCTCCGGACACTTGATATCATCCACAATTTGTTATCGGGAAATTTTTTGTCAAATTGGGCTATTTGCATTATTGTACAAAATTTGGACCATCGGGGGAACTTATCTTTTGTCATCAACCGAACAGGTTGAGAAAATGGAGCATTTACATAAAGAATCTAGCGAACAGTCTTTGAATGAGGAGTTTTATAAGAAACTGGCAAGACTTTTCAAGTGAGCATCTCATGTGTGAATTAAGTATTTGTTTAGATCATTAGTTCTTTCTTTAGTAAATATTTTTGTGGCGTTCCATTTTTTTTGTTTGCAGTCGTTCCAGTGGTCGTGCTGGAAAACCTGTTGTGAAGTGGACTGAGGTTTTTGTCTTCTGCTTTTCGATTAACTAATCACATCATAACTTGAATTCTCTATCTTGCTTGAATACTTGTGTCACTCATATTACTTGTTTTTAGGTTCAAACTTGGTTTGAGGACAGGCAACGACTCGGTCCCTCTAGAGAGACTTCAAGGGTTGCAGCTGAAACTGCTTCAATACATGAAGGTGCATATTCTTGACACGTTTTTCAGTTTGTACCTAATATCTGGATACAATTCTTGGAAGTGGATTCCTCTGCTTGTAATAATTTATCTTTAAAGTTCAGGCTTTTAACAATTGCATCATAAGTTACTAATGTGACCTCTATTTTAGAATGTCCTTATTCTCTGTCCCTTTTTCTTTATCATGCTTGGTGAAGTTTGTTATTCTTTCCATGTTGGCTTGCAGCTTGCTAATTTATCTTATATTCCACCGTGTTGTAGAGGGAGAGTTGCTAAGTTTGTTCTACTCCTTCCTTCCCACAATATGAGAAGCATATTCAGAAACCAACTTTTTGTGTGTCTTCGCTTTGATTTGAAAATGAGATTGACACACTATTATATAGATTTTCTAGTGGTTGTTGCTTTGCTGCATTGGTAACTAATGAGCCAAGAACAGAACATCATGGCAGCATCTAGGTAGATATACTATAATTTGCATTAGGATTCAATATATTTTATCCTTGTTGCAAGATTACAATATATCAATAGACTTCACGTATCTTTTATAGACTCTCGACATATATTTAATAATTATGGCACGACATTTTCCACTCGATGAATATGTTACTTCTAATTATCTAGTTGATGGATTCTTTCCTTTGCTTTCTCTCTTTCTCCCACTCGATTAATATGTTACTTGATTTTTGTACGGCTATTACTACTAGTCCTTATAAGCAAAATTATTTTTCCAACCTGCATAATATGTTGCAAAGAAGTTGTGTGCTAATTATACTTTCTGCTTTTCATGCCATTGCTTTGAATGACTGAAGATTTACTAAATCTCAAAAAATTCCTTGCAATATTAGGTAATGTAAAAATTACAAGATCATGGCTAACATTGTTTGGGTGACAGGCGAGAACGATCAAGATCTATCTAGGCTGGAATTTGAAGCGCTATCATCGAAAGATGGGGCATGGTAAATCCATATTAGTACTCATGAAAAGGTCTTTTATGTAAAGGGAGGTCATTATTGTTGAATTTGCACAAATTTCTTTTAACTTGGCTCTTTTCAGCATCACCTCATGCCTACATGTTTACTATTTCCTCTTCTTTTTTTCTATTTTTTTTTTTTTTTTTTTTTTTTTTTTTTTGTTATATTTTTTTATTTTTTTTTTTTTTTCAGTTGAATGTGGAAAAATTTCATTGAGCTTTCTAAGTACGAGGGAAATATTTGAATTATTGCAGTAGTTAACATGTGGCACATTTCTTAATGATGTTAGAGTAACTAACCTTTGCCCACTGAAAATTGATTATTGCGTTGGATGCTTGAATAAAATTAAACTTTAAAATGCGAGCACTGGCATAAAAACTTTCTTTGCAGTTGAATTTTCAGTTTTAATGTATGATGCACGTGTACTCATTATTTGCAGCATAAAATCTGCTACTATAGGAGGGATAACTTCAGACCATATTGTTGTTGAATTATGGGCATCAATCACATCAGTTTAATATTTTTCATCACTGAGGAGGTTGATAAATTGTGTAAACAGATTCAAAGAGCCTAACTTCATTTGTTAATCAACACTATATATTACTGGCTGCTTACTCCATGTTATCTATGCCACCTGGTTATTGCCAGTAAAAGTAGGCATCAAAATTTTCAATTAATAATAATCTTAACATTTTTTAATGTTCTTTCTGCAGGTATGATGTTGAAACATTTTTATCACACAGATTTCTAAGTTCCGGTGAAGTTGTGAGTAACTATTTAACTCGTGTATTTTCATCCCATGGAGAATTGTTAACTAAGCTTAAAAGGTTTAATTACAAGGAAATAACTAAAGTTAAACAAAAAATAAATTTTTTATTAGACAGTTGGAAATAAGTAAGTTACTCTTTTTGAAAGTAATGCAAGAGTTACTTCCGAAAATTAGTAACTTTTTTTTTTTCACTTGAAAGTGCGAAAGAAGTCAGTTATACAAACATATTTGGATATAAAAGTATCTTTTTTAAGCTTAGCCAAACATATCATAGCAAATAGATGGTGGATGTTTCTCATTCTCTAGATGGTGTTCATTGAGTGTTGCTAGCGTTGGAACCTTTTTCAATTAAGATCAAATTAAATGCAGAAAAAATTTTTTCGTCTGTTTATGTACTCAAGTTTGACAGATGTCAGTTCATTGTAGGAATTTCTTGTAAGATATGTCGGTTTAGGAGCAGAGGAAGATGAATGGGTAAATGTACGGAACTCTGTGCGAGAACGCTCCGTCCCTTTAGAGAATTCAGAGTGCCAGAAAGTCAAGGTTGGAGATCTTGTTGTGTGCTTCCAGGTAATTCTTTTTCATTTATATACATTTATTCTTCCCCTGTACCACTTCCCGACCAATTGTGGGTAACACGCAATTCATATATACCATCAAGAGAGGATTGGTTGGCCGAGGAATCATAAAAAAGGACTAGAAGGTGAAATAGAGATCCCAAATAAGGAGCAAATTCGCCTTCACAAGACCAAAACAAAAAAGTTCGATTAATTGGCCGTAAAAATAGCTTAACAGGCTATGGATGAAAACGATCCATGAATACGTATTGGCATGTTAGATGCAGGGTTCCATCCAATAGTGCAAATTTCACCTCGACTACCAGTTCATTTATAAATTTAGAAACAACAAATTTTTAGTATATAAATAGGATCCCTAACTTGTATTCAATTAAGATGGGTTTCAGGAGAGACAAGATCAAGCAAGGTATTATGATGCTCATGTTTTAGAGATTCAAAGAAAATTGCATGACATAAGAGGTTGCAGATGTATTTTCTTGATTCAGTACGACCATGATAAGACAGAGGTGTGTACTCTTTCGTCGTTAATGTCAAATTCAGAAATTTATGGTTTCTATGTGTCATCATCTGTTGTAATCTTTTGCTTTGCTAGGAGGAAGTCCGTCTGAGGAGATTATGTTGCCGACCAAGTATGCTAGTAGAATTAGAGAAGGATTAGCTATGAGAAATGAAATTCGCTTTTCTTGTGTATTCTTGATAAACCATCTTTTCTATGTAGATGTAGTAGGAATGTGTTGTGAATCTAATGGGCTAAATGGAATTGAAAATTGAACATGGTTGAGAAGTCAAATTCTATTGGGATTAGCTATAAGTCAAGCTTGTTGAGTATCAAAAAGAAGGTTTCAATAATTTTGATATTAGATGAAAAGAGAAATACTATGCTGGGGTGTATTTCCAATTGTCTCATTTGGCCTAGAATTGATATGCATATAAACATTTAAGTTTTAAATAAATCTAGGAATTTCAAATTGATTTTGATCGAGCTTTTCCTCAAAATACGTTGTAAGGGGATTTTTTTTTCTAGCCTTCTTACCCTTGAAAAGCACAAACATCTTATCGTACATGTGTGAACGATATTAAAAAAAAGTTTAACGACTTTAGTTTAATATTTTGGTCTACCTTACATTTGTAGGTATTTGACGCTTTAACTTTTGCAGTTATTTCGTATTTTAATTGTTAATGAATTTTCCTACTCTGTATTGTCAATCTTGCATGGCAAATTCTCTTTGTTTCGTGCTCCAGACTCCATCATGTTAGCCACTTGAACATAAATTTCATCTGAACCTCTATAGGGTAGGGTGGTTTCAAGATCTAAATTCCTTATTAATTGTTCGCTATTAACGAGAAGTTCAATTGCTGGTTGTAAAAGAGAGATAATGGGATCACTTTTCTTATTGATTTTTTGAGCTAATTTGGATTGTTTCTAATCACAATATGAGTTGATTTCTGAAAAGTGTGGATTTCAATAGTCACACTACTAGTTGAAAAAGTACTCGATTTACTTTCTTTTTATCTTTTTAAAATAGTATGTGATTTACTTTGGGATGTGCTTGGTGTACATAATTTATGTACATAGGGGTGTCCAAACCCGTCACATTGGGGTGGGGTATGTACACCAAGAATTTTCCGTTTACTTTTTTCTAAAGAAAATGTGCGTATCATAATATGTCTTTGTTTGTTTTAAATGCGAGGGAGATGACGATGAATTGAATATTTTCGATCATACACAAAATTTTATGAAAGATCATGTACAAATGAAACAATGATTAAATTTATCAACCTCCAACTATTAGGGTGTGTTTGATTGTATTTTTTTTTCATGAAAAATGTTAGTTTTCCATCAAAATTCTTACTTTGAAGCGTTTGATTGCTATTTTTCCAACTTTTAAAAATATGCTTAATTTTCCCTTTTTTTAAGGAAAGTATTTTATCGGGGGAGTATGTTTTTGTTTTTTCTTCAAAACAAGGAAAATATTTTCTTTTTTAGAATATATTTTCCATGCTAATCGAACACATTCTTAGTACAATTTCTTTTAACTGTGATTTTGTTTTACATTTGACGATTTAGATGTTTCGTAGTTGAGATTCATTGTCTAATTGAGTTCAAACGGTTGGGAAGGAGGTTGGTTTGGTTATTGTTGTGAAACATTCTTAGCATGGTGTGTACGAATGCAAGCCTAGAATTCACTTTGAATGTGAGTGTAGTGAAAACTATATTAAACATAAACGTCTGTCTAACCATGATTCAAATTGGAAGAAATCTATTGGAACATGTAAATGTGAATTTGATCTAAAAATGTTGTAAAGTTGTTGAGTGAGGATGATTTGATGGTAAAGGTACTATTTGGAATGCACAATCATCGTCCAACGTAGCATTTGGAAAGACAACCTTATGTGACAAGATTAACAAGTGAAAATGATACGATTATATAAGTCATGTCAAAAAGCTTAGTAAAATCAGGGAACATATTGATGACTTTGAGATAACAAAATCTATAGAATGTTAGCACTATGAAAATTATTTATAATACACGTGCGAGGAATAGATTGATTGAGAAGGCATGAAAATCCAACTGCTATAGTCAATGTGAAATTCAGATAACACACCTATATCGAATGGCATATTGGATATGGAGTTGGCTCTTATTCAAGCAATTGGAAATGTTGTCTCTAATGCCAAAAATCTATTGTGCATATGACACATCCAAGAATGTATATACCCACATAAAAATGTTTTTGAAGCTAAAAGAATTAATACTTTATATGAAGAAAAAGAGCATACTTTTTGGGTTTAACATAATAATTATAGACAGTCAAATACCACTTGGATTAAGAAATTTTTATCTCAAAGCACGTAAAATATTAATGTTGCAGTTGTTTAGGCAAAACCTATTACACGCAAATTACTTCAACAGCAAGAGAATCTCCACAAGCATTTAATATTATAGAATTACGTCGTTTTTGCTACGAAATATAATACATTTAAGGTTCCTAGTCCATACTACAGCAGTTTCTATTGAATGCCTAAGGACTAAATCCAGAGCTATAAATCATAAATATTCCCCACCACCTTGAAAGTTCTATGATCAAATAAATAAATACATTTTTCAGATTTTACTTTACCAACAACTACTGGCATGTTCTAGATCACGCGAGAGTTAATCGCTTCTCCATCCAATCGATGATATCCTGAGCTATATCTTCTCGCTCGGGCTCGAACAGGAGGTCATGCAAGAACCCTTCATAGAGTTTTATGTCCTTAAACTTGGATGTGGCCTCATTATACAAATCCTGAGAAGCCAATGGATCAGTGACTTTATCAGCTGTTCCATGAAGGACGAAAAAGGGGACTGTGATAGACTTGAAATTGCGCGTTAAGTAAGATGAGATGCGCAAAATTTCGTGGCCTGTTCGGACCCTTATGGGTCCAGTGTAGACTAATGGATCAGAGTACTTGGCCAAGAGTGCTGCAGGATCCCTGGAAACTGGAATGCCTCTCTTGTTAGCACCTTTAAACTGGAACCTCGGAGCCACCAGTGAGAAAATTGGTGCCACGGCCTGCATAAATAGGCGCATAAAACATTTATCATGCAAGGAAGTGGTTCTGGGTTGAAATTATTGACATTATAACAAGGCAATCGAGCAACTAATCAGGTATGTAATTTGAGATGCTTAATAAAGAAAACTAAAAGACAATTTATAGGTCCAAATTCAGCATAAATTGAAGTCTTACACCAACAATAGGATGGGCTGGCTTAACGCGCAATGCTGGTGAAGTCAATATGACTCCCTCCAGCATTTCTTCTATAAGTGGATATGAAGCAGCCTGTTCAAAGAAGCATAATTTCCGAAATTCAATTGTAGAATTATAAATAGCAGAATGCAACACAAAGATGAAAAAAGAAAGACTTAAAAGAAGAAAAGGATCTGAGACTAGTATTTGGCGCAGTTGAAAGCCTTGCCTTCAAAACCACTGCTCCTCCAGTCGAATGACCAAACAAAAAACACGGTACACCTGGGTTCTCCGATTTAATATTCTCCAGGAAAACCCCCTGTTAAAACAGTAAAATACACAATATTGAAATCCAGATTATTTATACCCGCATTGTTAATTAAAAAGGCAGGGTACTCCAACTATGTAGACCAAATTAGCGTAAATCTTGCCCATGAAGCCAAATGTCCATGAGATTAAAAAAAAAAGCTAAATTACCGTGTCTGCAACGACGTGATCCAGTGAAGGCACATATCCATGCAATCCGTCACTTCCTCCATGACCTGCCATCAGAATATATATACTTTTTGAGATGGAAACTATCAGAACAATTGACTAAAACTTGCATAATTTCCTGAAGTCATGAAAACTTGGTTTTTCAAGTCAGGACCAATATCACTTATCAGTCTATCAAAGCAGAACGGAAAGGGATAAAGTTTAAAAACTGATAACTAACAATTTTGAATAACTTCATCATAGAAGAAATATAACGAAGGAAACGATATCACACTAAAATCCACTGTTCTAAAAAGAGGTGCCTAGGCGTGCCAAAACGCGCTTCTTTTACGCTTTTTTCTTTAATTATTAAATGAATTTTAGATTGATTTAAAAAATCTAAGATAATATTAAATAAAAAAGGCTTTTAGCCTGAAGCTTGGCCTCCACACCCCACCAACGCTTTTTAGAACACTACTAAAATAATCGCAGGAGTGTTGAACAAGGGTAAACGTGAAATGGAATGAGAGCATCGAATAGAAATTTGGATCCATAAAACGAACCTATCCAGTCCATTGCATAGACCCCAAAGTTGTAGGAGATCAATTGCTTGGCAAAATTACAGTAGCGTCCACTGAAAACAAAATGCGAGACTGTAAATGTCAACCAACTCATGAATGATCATTCCATGGAATTAACACCAAAAAGAAAACAAGCAATTAAAATAAGAAAAAAAAAACCTGTGCTCATTAAGCCCATGTATGATGATCAAAATACCCCTGAAATGGAAAATGGCCTTTGTAAGAGACGTTCAGAAGCCAAAAACAAACAGCAGGCAACAGCTAAAGTCAAGAACTATACATCTTCTAAATCAGAATACCACAAAAGAACAGAGACTAGCAACAGCTTAGCCCCTTGTCCTTTCTTCAAGATCAAATCCAGACGTTCCAGAATTTTATCCAAGAACAAGAATTCACTAAATGAAAGACAGCTACAAGCATTACAATAATTGGTTTTCATTGTAAAATGGTTGACAAAAGAATTGCAATAATTGGTACTAAATACACAAGAAAAATATCAAGTGATAGGACTAAAGTTTCATGCTCAAAAGTTCAATATCACGACATCCAGAATATAAAAGAATTTTTAATCGTCAAAACGAATAAGCATTACGATCAGTATTCAATTTGTATTCACTTTTACAGTATTACAGACTTTTCTATTCGCTTACACTAGGTGATAATATCTCCTTCCAATTAAAACTCATCGGTCGTCATGCACTCTGTGTTATAATTGTCTACACAAAAATCAATCTATATATATCAGATGGTCATCAGCAGTGTTGGTTCAGTAACGCTGCTCAAGTCCTTACCTTTCATCTTTTACAAAATAAAGTTAATAAACATTAGGAGGATGCAGTACTTTCCAATGGAAGAATATTATATCCACCAAACAGTATGAAAATGAGGGCAGGTGAGTATGGAAAGGTCATGGATAACTCAGTCAAAAAAGAAAAAAATTACGAAGAAAAACAAGAATATTAAGAACTACTTTTTGTTTTATACTTGTAATTCTCACTTTATAGAAAACCTTTAATTCTAGAGTATTGATGGAATTGCATATATATCATGTTAAATCTTCTACATTCAAATGACCTCACAAATTGCTAGACATTACCCAAGACATGTTAACTAAAAATGAGAAACAACTACTTCACACTCACGCTCATCATTCAAATAGGAGCCATACTGATAGAATATGACTGCAAATATGCTTACACATAAGATGTATAAAGCCATAAAAACGAAACGGAAACACCAAATCACACAAGAAACATAGAAACTTGTACTTGAAAAGGTCAGCTATAACAAATTAAGAATTCTCACCTTCCTTCCAACAAAACCCCAAATATATTCGTAGTTTACATGTTTAGACTTATATATGCATGTGTGTGGGTACAAATAAATCTCAAGGACCGTATTTTTAATTTGAAGACTAAACCGAACTGGAAAGATATAAAATATTTCCCAAGGATAAAAATAAAAATAAATAAAGAAACTGCAATTGATACGGTACAAACTAATAAAATATCAAATTTAACCCCCTGTAAAATCAAAGTTCTCGATTTCATGTACCTACAAACATTAAATTAATTATACAGAACTAAAGAAACATACTTTAATTCACCGGAAACCGGGAACCACGACCGGCAGAAGAGAGCATTCCGTCGCGCACCGTAAAACAGAAACGTATTCCACTGGCACCGGCTGTTCCAGTCACCAGTATCCTCCACCATCATCTCTATGTCCTCCGCGAGTGCCCTACGCCTTAGCGTATCCTCCTCATCTCTCCGAAGACCAAACTTTCTCCGAGTCTCCGCCCTGGGGGACTGAGGTGGAGAGGTGGCAGCTGAGGACGACCGGCGATGGCGGCGAGGGAGTATTAGGACGATCCATACAAAAAACGAGTAGATTAACAGGACAGATTTTCTAAAGGCATTATAGGAAATGATCGACTGCCGGAGGTTTTTGAATAGCGGAATTATGCGGCCGCTCGCACCGGAAGTTAACTCCTCCACCTGAACCGCCGTCTCCATAATGTCGAGAGAGACGGTGGAATTTAGGGAGAGAAAATGTGAAGCAATTGCCGATTTGGTCATATATACGCAGAAATGGAAAAAGATATAGAGAGAGAAACTACGCGCGTTTAACAAAAGTCTAGAGAGAGACGAGATTATTCAACGTTTTGAATAATTCTCTATTTATTTTCATACCCATTTTCACTCGCATTCAAATAATAAAATATTATATATTTAAATTCAATTTTTTTTTTTATATTTATCAAATATTTTCTAAAAATCACTATTCAAAATATTATTTTCTCCCAATTTCATTTTATAATGATTGTCATACATGGGCTAATGTATACTTTCTAATAAATTTTTTATGAGTAAGACAATAAGTAATTTAAAAAAGAATTTGACTAAAAATTAAGCACAAAAATATATTCATATTTAATTAAAAAATGAGGCATTTCTTGTGTAATTAGAACGTAGCATTTGTTTGACAACCATTGTTTTGAGAAAATAGAATTTTGAATAATGATTTTTAAGAGAATTTGTGGTTAAAAATATGAAAAAAATTTGAATTTACGTGCAAAATATTTTATCGTGGTGCAAATGTGTGATGAAAAGTAAGTAAGTAGAAAAAAATTTGAAAATAATAAATGTCAAACATAGATCCAATTTAATTTATAGTATGTCTTAAAACAATTAGGAAAAGATTAGGAGAAGAGATTTCTTACACGTTGAACGATGGTGCATGTGGTTATGGTTTAGACAAACTTCCTACGGACCTTCGAAAATATATTAAAATAATATCATGTTTAATGATCTTGTAGTCTTATTCTAGGAAATAAATAAAATAATTAATCATTTTTATGTTTGTCGTTAGGCAACTTTGATTTCGCAAGTGGGTCCCAGACTATGAAAAAATTCTATAATTTTTTAATAATATATTTTTTTTGTTTGAAAATTTTTCCGTTGTTAAATTAGGGTACCCAATGATTTTAAAATTTGACCCCGCCACAGTCGATAAGAGATTAATATTCATAATGATAGTATTTTGTCCTTTAAAATAAGATATTTAGTAGATTTTGATAAAATTTATAATATATTAAATATCACTTCAAGTGAGAATAGTTTTTAGAATGATTTTAGCCATGCTATAATTTAATTATTTCAATAATACCTTACTTTCGCTTTTCAATATATGTTTAATTGAAAATTAATAATAAAACGTGCACGCAAATAAATAATTGAATTGTAGGAGAACAATCAAATTGATTCATGAACATGAAATTTAATTAATTTGAATCGATGAATATAGAAAAAGAATAATACATATACATTTAAACAAAATGGGTGTTAAGTGAACTAACATGAAATTTAATTAATTTGAATTAATAGATATAGAAAAAGAATAATATATACATTTCAACAAATGAGGTGTATATGAATCAATATGAAATTTAATTAATTTGAATCAATGAATATAGAAAAAGAACAATTTATATACATTTAGACAAAT
>CAIGRP010030464.1:0-14574 GCA_903798385.1 Fraxinus cuspidata
GTTGACCGGTCAACGTCCGCCAGGGCTGGACTTGACGGCTGGGTCCGCCACTGCACTCATCTAACCCTAATTTCACGCCATTCTCTTTCATTCGAACCGTCAAAAGCTCACAATTGTCGATGACCACCATTAATTAGTCCACCACTAACGAAGACCACCATTCATCTCTTGAGGTTTGCTTTTTTATCTTTCCTTTTAATATTTTTTGCCCATTCTCTTCTGATTTTTCACATTTAGGAGTTTTTTTTTTATTGTTCGCATTTTTTGTCCTGGATTGGTACAATATACCTCATTTTTTCGATTTCTTTTTGTCTATTTTCTAGTTCTAGCCAAATGTGAACGTTAGGATTTATGTAAGTTATCTACTATTTTTTTTTCTTATAACTTGTTTTTCACTCTTGTTTCATGTAAATAATGTTCAAGAAATCGATTATTGACTTGGTACTTCGAATTTGGAGTTGTGGTCATCATTTAGAGACATTGATAATCATTCTAGTTCAGACATTCCATTTGGATCGAATAGCTGAGGATTGGCTTTCTTTATTTTTCTTTTGTTTCATTTGGCCAATTGACATTTAAAACTAAAATTTAAATTATCTATCCTTATGTTCGACTAATACTAGGTTTGTACGTGTCTTGATTTTTAATCGACCCATTACTATGTTCAACTAGGCATTCATGTTTGGATGGTTCTTGGTTATTACTGGGCAAACTGAGTTTGAATTTAACTTTTTAGTTTGAAAAATGAGCTAAGTCATGTTTTGGTCAACTTCGTTCAAATAAGCTTGACTATTTTACATGATGTAGCATGCATGTGTGTCTTTATACGAGTATGCATGATTATTTACATGTTGCTTAAGTATTGGATCATTGTATTTTCATCATTGAAAAGTCTTTACATTTACATTTAGATAGTAGCCGAGTAGATGAAAATTGATGCCATTTGAAGCTGAGTATAACATTAACTATGTTTGTCATAACTAGACCCTTCATGTTTTGGAAAACCAATATGAATGTGAAATGTAAATATGAGTCGTCATAGTAATGGAATCATCTGTCGAGATGAAACGTCGTCTCGACAATTAGGCTTTGAAATTCTCGACAGTTGACTCACTTATCTCTTCAGTTCGTAAGCCAAATTCTGTTAAGCTTCTCATATACATGTACTTTAAATGTATGACATATCATCATCTGAGTACCATTATTATTTCATGAAATGTAAATGATACAATTATGGAACCATCTGTAGAGATAGACTGTCATTCTCGACAGTTGAGCCACTTATCTCGACAGTGGGTTTTAGAAGCCTAAATTTGTTTAGTAGCTCATGTACGTGTACTATGAATGAAATGTATGACATATCTTCATCTAACCTTTTTATTTCTTCATGTGTTTTTTGAATTAAAACATACGAAATATCATCATCTGACCTTGTTACTTTCTTCCTATTCCTTGTTCTTGTAAACAAATTTTGAATTTTTGGTTCCTGAAGATTCACGCTTGCACGCTCACATTTCCCCAGTGGAGCAATGTTAGTACATCAAAAGTGTACTCGAGCATTTTGAAAATGGTTAGCGAATTGATTTCGGGAACTCATGCCTTGGGTTTCTTTCCAATTTTACTGAAATTCGATTCTCGACACAGCTAATTCAATAACTTGTGTTTTCAACCATAAATTACAGAGTTAGCAGCAGAGTTGAAACTTGGTTGCTAGATAGTAGATGCACTCATCACATGACTTCAAACTCAAGTATCTTTGTTAAACTAAACGGTGTATACAGATCAAGAGTTAAGGTTGGAAATGGAGAGTATGTAGAAGTGAAAGGAATTGGAAAAGTTTATGTGTAGACGCCACCAGTTACCAAATTCATTTCTGATGTACTCTATGTGCCTAATATAGATCAAAATATGGTTAGTGTAGGCTAATTGATTGAGAAAAATTATACCTTGATATTTAAAGATAGTGGCTGCACTATACTAGATCCAAGTAACCATGAGTTGATGACAATTGAGATGAAACATAGAAGCTTTCCTTTGGAATGGAAAAATGTAACCTCTCATGCTTTCCCCAGTACCTTGATTGAATCTTCTCTGTGGCATAAATGTTTTGGACATGAAAATTACACTTTACTCAGGCTCTTGAATGAACTGGAACTTGTTGAGAATATGCCAAAAGTATGTGGTGATGCTTGTGTGTGTGATGTTTGTCAATTGGGAAAGCAAACTAAGCTGCCATTTCCTAAAAATCAATCAAGAAGAGCTTTAAGCAAACTGAATTAGTCCATTATAATGTGTGTGGTCCAATGAGAACACTTACTCTAAATGGCAGCAGATACTTTGCTCTCTTTATAGATGATTTAACAAGGATGTGTTGGGTCTACTTTCTGAAAATGAAGTCTGAAGTACCTGTTGTGTTTCAGAAGTTTAAAAGTCTTGTAGAGAGTGAAAGTGACTGCAGGATTAAGTTTAAAAGTGACTGCAGGATTAAGGCCATAAGGATTAAGGTCCTTCCTCCATAATCAACGGGTCCTTGTCCGTGCTAGCTCCCGTAACATAGTTCTTATTATTCACTCCCTCGTCAAATTCGTTCTCGAATCTCCACCTGCATCAAACAAGGAAAAATTAAAAACATTAAAAGTAGCAAAAATGTACACTCACCTGAAAGATTCAACTTATATGCATTGGCATTGATCTTTTCAAGAACTTGGAACAGTCTATCTCCTCTCGGTTGCAACTTTGACTTCCTTTGAGCCTGAAAACATTCTTTTCTCATATGCACCCAAACCCAATCTCCTAGTTCAAATGTAATGTACTTTTGTCCTTTATTCGCTTGAGAAGCATAATGCTCACTTTTCTTCTCAATCTGGCACCGTACCTTCTCATGTAGGGATCTTACCAACTTGGCATTCTTCTTTCCATCTAAGCTCCTTGGTAATGCATCCGCTACCACATTTTCCTTACCTTGTTTGTACTGAATAATATATGGAAATGTCTTGTTTAGTTTACTTTAATTCTTTAAATGCTTCAAGGACTTATGATCATGTGAATCATGAACTCTTTTGGTCATAGGTAATGCTGCTATGCCTCCAAAACTCGAACAAGTGCATACAACTCCTTGTCATAAGTAGGATAGTTAAGAGCTGTTCCACTTAGCTTTTCACTAAAGTAAGCTATTTACTTTCGTTGCTGCATCAAAATAGCTCCAATACCTATTCCTGAGGTATCACATTCCATCTCAAAAGCATTGTTAACGTTAGGTAGTGATAAAATCGGTGCAGTACACAACCTATCCATATTAGTATTAAAAGCATGCACTTGTTCAATGCATCAATGAAATCCTACACTTTCCTTTACAATCTCCATGAGTGGTGTAACAAGTGTTCTAAAATCTTTAACAAAACACCATAAAAGTTAGCTAAACCATGAAAACTCCTTACCCCAATTATGCTTTTAGGTGTCGGCCACTCCTTGATAGCTTTCATTTTCTTCTCATCCACTTCAATACCCTTTGCACTAACAATATAACCAAGAAAAATAACTTTTTCCATACAAAATTTACATTTTTTAAAGTTAGTATAAAGTTGTTTTTGTCTTAAGACCACAAGCACACCTTTTAAATGTCACATATGCTCATTTAAATCCTTACTATATACCAAGATATTATCGATGTAAACTACTACCAATTTACCTATATATGGACGCATGACATGATTTATTAACCTCATAAATGTGCTAGGTACATTAATAAGTCCAAATGGCAAGACTAACCACTCATATAAACCATACTTAGTCTTAAAAACATTTTTTCATTCATCCCCCTCTCTCATCCTAATTTGATGATATCCATTTTTAACATCTATTTTACTAAACATGCTCTATCTATGTAATTCATCTAACATATCATCTAATCTAGGCATACCGAGGCGATATTTTATCATTTTGTTGTTGATCGCCCGACAGTGTACGGACATCCTCCAAGTCTCATCTTTTTTTGGCACAAGTAGCACGGTACAGCACATGGACTCGTGCTTTTCCTCACATACCCTTTGCTCATCAATTCTTCCACTTACCTTTGAAGTTCCTTGGTCTCCTCAGGATTACTCCGATAACAACTCCATGTACGAAATTAATTTAAAGCTTAGTGCTTCAAATGGGGCATGTCCTTCGAAAATAAGTTTTCGAATTTCTGCAACAAAGAAGTAGCCAAACTAGGGAGGGTGTTTTAGATTTCTCAAAATTGAGGAGTGATTCTCTATAAACCAACAAGATCATCGGTCGGTTCTCAACTATTGCCCTCTTCAACTCACTCCCTTTTGCAAAGAAATTTATTTTCAAATTTTCTCTCCTCTTAGAAGTCTCTTTTTTTTTTTTTTTACTCTCTTGTGGCTCTACCATTTTTTCTCACAATTAGCCACCTCATTTTTTCTGTATTGCCTTCTTGTCGTGAAAGATCAATCACACTCTCTTTTTCTCTCATTCTTTTTTTATCTTCCGAACTTTCCAATTTGATTTGATCTTCATAAATTTATGCTAGTGTTAGCGGTCCAAGAGTAATAGATTTCTCATCTTGTACCTATTTTTGTACCCATCATGCATTACATTCTTATCATATTGTTACGGCCTCTCCAACAAATTATGTCCAGCATGCATATAAACTACATTATGATACCTCCCAATTGAGAAACTCACCAACATTCGCCTATTCACCTTGACATCTCCAGATTCATTCAACAATTATAATTTTCAAGGCCTAGGATGTTTTAGCATAGTTAATCCTAATTTTCAATAAGCATAATGCTAGTCACATTGGTACAACTACTCCCATTAATTAATTATACTACATACCTTGTTATTGACAAGACTTCTCGTATAAAATATGTTCTCCCTTTGTTGCTCCATGTCATCAACTTTGATTTGCGAGCTAAGAGCTTGGCTTATAACCAATAGCTCTCCCACTACATACTCTACTTTCTTACCATCACTAGGATTCTCTAATTATGGTATGTCATCATAATTACCCTTACTATCTCTCACCACTCTCCATTTTCTTGCAAGATCATTGGCATTTTGTTTAGACATTGAGAAGCAATGTGTCCATGTTCCAAGCACATAAAGCATTTGATATCCCGATTCATAGGGGGTTGGGGATACGCCTTAGGTGTATCTTTAGCAACTTCCTCTCTTTCCTTTGGTTGCACAATTCTACTCTTTGAAGCAGCCATATCACCTCTATTGTTATCCCACTTCAATTTTCAAGAAAAGTTAGAACCTGAGGAACACGATGTATATCTAGCTCCTCACTTCTTCTTCAATTGCCTCACCATTTTCATAGCTACATGTAGCTTGTCCTCCAACTCCATATAATGTTGTACTTCTACCACATTAGATATCTCCATATTCAAATCATTCAAAATCGGGCCATGGTGTCCTTTCGATCCTCGTCAACATTCATTCTTATCATGTATTTCTCCATCTCCTTGTGATAATCCTCCACGCTCATAGATCTTGATAAATGCTTTGTAATTTTTGATAAAGATCCATAAAGTAATGATTAGGACGAACATCTCTCTCATGATAGCCTTCAGTTCTTTCCATGTTTCAATATGCCTCTCATGATTCCTCATCCTAAATGTTGCTATTTGATTCCACCAAATGATAGCATAATTAGTAAACTTAACGACAACAAGTTTTACCTTTTTCTCCTCCGAGTAGTTATGACAATTGAATATAAACTCTATCTTCTTTTCACACTCCAAATATGCCTCCAGATCGTTCCTTCCTTTGAATGAAGGAATTGTCATTTTAATATTGCCTATTTTGTATCAACTCCATCTCCAACACAATCTCTAGCCCTCATATCATGCCTATCTCATCTATTTCTCATCCTTCCTATTTCAACCTCCACTAATGCATCATCATCAATTTCACTACCCTCTTCATTTTTACCACCAATATCTGCTCAAAGATCCTGCCTACCTTTCTTCTTTGTGTTAGGAACTTCCCTAGGTTGTTCCCTACACAAATTAGCAAGCAATGTGTCTTGCCTCTCTATCCACACATCTTGCTTATCCATTCTATCTCCCCTATCACTAAACAACCTTTAAAATTGTCGTATCATCTCCTCTGTCATGATGACTCGACTTTTCTTTCTCCTTAAAGTAGAATCGTCTCTGTCAGACATCCTAAACCAGAATAATATTTACCTCACATGTGTATATTTGCCCATCTTCCACAACATTAGCATCTGCTATATTTTCATGTTGCTTTACTTTATTAGTAGCACCAGCAGTTTTATTCCTATTTTTCAAATAATAGCAATTAGCCCTAATATGCCCCTTCTTCTTACAATAGTGACATGATTTCTCTACATGTCTAGATTTTGATTTGTCCCTCATATTTCTGATAGATTCCTATCTTGATTTCTCCCACGAACAACCAAGCCTTCATCCTGACTCCCAGATCCTTCTGCAAGATACCTCGTCTTCTCCTTAGATAGCAAAGTATCATATACCTCCTCCATAGTGAGAGTAGTTCGATATGGAGAATAGTATTTCTAAAAGTCATATATGATGGCAGCAACAAACACAACAACATTAACGCCGAGTCTTCCTCATCATACTTAATTTCCAATACCTCTAAATCATCTATGATTTCTTTGAACATAGTTAAGTGATTATCCAATGACACACCTTAGGACATCCAATGAGAATAAAAGTGATGTTTTCAAACTGAGGGCTCGACACAGCGTCGCGGAGTTTCTGTCCGATTTTCTTCTACGTCGTTACAATGGTGCTACGGTACCCACTTTCGACTTTGATCCTTCTAATGATGTTTTCACCATCCCACGGTCTTTTTCCAAGTCAATTTCTCAAACCTTAAAAAAATTCGATATTTATTAATTAGGACTACCAAACCAAAACTCCTTAAACTTTCTTTATTCAACCAAATATCAAATTATAAGGAATTTGGGTCACACCACAACATTAATAGTATAAAATGAACAATTGACAATATTTTTGATCTATATAATAGTTTAAAATTTTTCCACTAATGGTTTATTAAAGTGTGGCAGACATTTTAACAAAGATAATTTATATCCGGTAGTTCAAATTTTGTACATTTCATGTCTAAAGAGAAAATACGACCAATGGTATAACTCGGATAATTTTCTCGAAAAATAAATTAGAACCACTATATCCTCAAAAAACTTAAGAGATGGCACCATTGTAAAAGAATCAAGCCTTTGTTAAGAAATAGACCATTTCTAAAGGCATAAAAAAAATAGAAAAGCGAACAACAATAAATGCATCAAATAACCATTTTAATTTGTACTTAGCAACCTCTGCGTCAACTTCCTCCAATTCACCCTTTGTGAAGATCAATCCAACTTTTTCCTAACCAAATGTAATGAACAAGATCAGACTGTATATCTCATTCATGAGCACTTACGAAATCAATAAATTAAAAATGTCTACTATTCTTTAGAGTGTAGATATCTCAACGACCATTCATCTTCGCATACCCAAAGCACACTAGGCTTTAAATACAATTGATGTGGGTGGCGAGTGGTGACGTTAGCGACGAGCAAGATTTGTAGGTGGAGACTAAGCCCCTGTTTGATATCCTTAAAATTTTAAAAACATAGTTTGAATAGCATTTCTTGAAAAATATGCGGTTAAAATAGGAAAAAATTTGGGTTTATAGGTGAAATATTTTATTATGTGAATGTATGGTTGAAAATAAGTATGAGAAATAAATTAAATTAAATTAAAGGAAAGAATGTCAAATAAGGGCTGAAGAGGCATGAATAATCTCAATATGATTATGGTTTTGTTTTTAATAAAAAAATGGATAAATTTATATATTCCCACTACTAATTTTATTAGTTACACCACAATTTTAAACATTTCTTTTTTACTTAAATGTCCTAAAATTCATAAAAAGGGTCTTAATATATTTATTGTTCCACCACAATCTTATACAAAATCCATCTTATTAAATATGCGGTAAGAATTTTATTTTGCTTCCGGTTGCACATGATTGTGTAAATATTGGAAATTTCTAAAAAAGGAAAAATGGTATATTATTCTTTTGAGTATACAAAAAATGTTGTCTCATTAAAAACATTGTCAAAAAATTCAATGGGACAAAACCTTGGTCTAGAAAAAAGAATACAAAGCTTATTCACTCTCACTCATGATAATATTACTTGAATCACATGCTTCACGTATATTAAATCTTTTAAGGTAACATTAATAGACATGACAAATAAGTTGGTTATAATCAAATTTATTATATGTATATTAAATTTCATGCATTGTCAGACTAATAAAATAGAGAATTGTGATTACATCGATTACATGATAATTCATCTATTTATACAAATTTTCGTGAAATTTATTACGTAAAGAGTCGTACATTTCATATTATGAATTTACTTTTTCTATTTTAATTCCGAAAAAGTATATGCATTTAAGTGTTCAGACTGTATATTCAGAAACTTCATCTTTCTCTAATAAATTTAATTTGTTAGGATTGCGACCATTTATTTGGCCATTCATTCCTTCGATTGATATACTTCAATAAAAAATTTTCGATATACTCGCTATTCTTAATATGAAACGGTACATGATATACAAAATTATTGTCGACAACTTTTATTTTCAATTTCATTTTTCTCGTAATGACAGAACTTATAAAGATATCTCAACTTTCAGTATATCAGGTACATGAACCTCTTATGTGGTTTTATAATTTGTTATGTCTAAATACCTATCAAGAGTATATGCTTCCTTAATGCGACCATCTTCCTCATATGCTCTATTTTCTTTTGTAGATTTTTTATCTTAAAATCGAATGTTATCACGCTTCACCGTGCCAAAAATTTATAAAATATAATTCACGAATTGTCCTTCCAAGACATTAATTCGAGTTGGAGCATTTGAAACTAGTGTGTGAGATATTTTTGATCTCTTTGATTAGTAAATACATCTAAATAAATTATCTTTCGAACTTGTGGTTCAAATTATCTTTTACGAGAATTTAAATAATGATGCATTTGTACATTACTTTTAGCTTCATAATTCTTCTCCCTAATGTTGAGAAAACAACTAAATCAAATTGAAGTTCAAGAAACCATGCTATAAAGGGCTAAATATATTTTTTAAGGGTTAAAATCAAACTTGTACTCTCAGCATTCTTTAATATCCATGTGAGTGCATCGCGACTAAGTAATTATACATATATTACATTTTCAAAAATCATTAGATGGAAAATATTAGGCTTGACCATAAGTCAAATATAATAGGGAAAAATTGATGTTGGCATAATGCATAATAGCATTCCTTAAATAGAATGAAAAAAAACATTTTGTTCTCAGTAACAATTGTTAAGAAATTAATTGGAGGCGTTTAACAAATAATAGTGTTAAAATCATTTATCGATATCCCAACTACCACTTACTAAAATGTTGAGTTTATTAACAAGAAACATCGTTTTGATTGGGTAATCTAAAAAATTATGCTCATAATTTAAAAATTGAGCAATAATTTTGCAAACACCATGCAATCATCTAGTAAATATTTCAAATTTATTAGATACAAATAATATCTAGATGGTCAACGTAGAGGGTGTCATGACCCCGTATATCAACCTAATTAATTTTCAAAAATATAGGAATTTAGTTTCAATTTTAGCTAGTGATGATTAATGATCAACTCAATAAAGAGCAGTGTTCTAAAAATCGTAAAGGACCTAGACGCGGAAGTCAAGTTTCAAGATTTACAAGCCTAGGCGAAACTTAGGAGTAAAAAAACGTTTTTTTTTTTTAATTTTATTTTAATTTTTATCTAAAATTATAAAATATTGTATTTACTTAATAATTCCTACATAAAAATAAGTTTCAAAATCATAATTACAAATCGTAGATAACTGAAATCTTATATAATCTAACTCTTTATCGGACTAAAATTCAATATCTTTTTCTGTGGATTTTATTTTAAAAAAAGGAAAAAAAAATTGGGCCCACTTAAAATTTGGGTCAGAGGCGGAGGCGCGCCTAAGAACGCCTAGACGAGCATTAAGCAGTCAACATTATCGTTGACAGCTTAATTCTTGCCCGCCTAGGCGAGCATTAAGTGGTCAACATTGTCGTTGACCGCTTAATTCCCGCTTAAGCTCAAGGCAAAGCGTTTTCATCACGTTTTGCACTTAGGCGCGCTTTTTAGAACACTGATAAAGAGAACAAGTAGGAAACTATTGGATTGAAGTTAATATTTATTCAAATTTATTGTTTCGCATCATCGTTGATCCAATGATGGTCTAACTGGTCATATCAATGTATAAAACTTTTTGGGTCAACTAACTTCGAGTTCATGATAATGATTGATTCGTCTCAATGTGATATTTATTGCAGTGGATATATTTAAAACTAAGCAAATTTCGTTTGAATTTGCTAAAATAAAGAGTATTGTCAATATATAATTTTGTATTATTTGATAAAATAATGCAAGTTCTTATTGAATATACAAACATTTTTGGAGCCTCCAATCAGATTTACACAATCTAATATTATATTTAGAATTCTTTTCTTTCTCTTTTAAGGAGTTGTGATAAATTCAACTAGATAGTTGACAACATGTACCAAAACAATTAGGAAGTGTTTGATTGCATTTATTTTCCATGAAAAATGTCAGTTTTTCATCTAAATTCCTATTTTTGAGTGTTTATTGTTATTTTTTCCATTGAAAATATTTTCTAACTTTTGAAAATATGCATAATTTTCATTTTTTTTTTAAGGAAAACATTTCCTTTGGGGGAGTAGGTATTTATTTTACTCAAAACAAGGAAAATATTTTCATTTCTATGAAATATTATTCATATCAATCAAACGCACTCTTATTAAAAATATCAATATATTGTAGAGAAAAAGAAAATTCATATATAGAAACTTTTTTATTAACAATGAAACTAAAGAATCTAAAACAACAAAATGATTAAGGAAATAACAATAATTTTTCTCAAATTAATTAATTACTTAGGGTTCGTTTGGCATGGCTTTTGCTTTCGCCTTTGTTTTGTATAAAAGAGCTTTTGGATGAAGTTACCTTGATTTTTGTTTGAAAACTAATTTTTAAAAGTACTTCCCATTCAAAAAATGCTTTTAGAGGAGTCATATTTGACCAACTTCCTTTTAAAAACTCTTCTAACTGTTAGAATCACTTTCCTAAAATTACCAAACAGTTTCAAAGCAGCTTCTGGATCTCAAAAGCTACTTTTGACTTTTCGAAAGTCATGTCAAATGGATCTTTAATCACGCATAATTTCAGAGGCTTAGGTTGGGCATAGTCCTTCTTTTCCATATATTAATTTCCTTCCTAGGCTCTAACACCACCAAAAATCTTGGTAATTGATAATTAGTTATTGATAGTAATACAATCTAAATTATACCAAATAATTCAGCAAGTGAAATATGTATCAATAAATATAATAACGATGTTGTCTTCTTGTTGTGCAACTAAAATTAGGTTTATTCAACATAAGACTAATATGCTATTTCACAAACAGTGAAGTTATTACTCTCTATCTGATAAATGTTAAAAGTGTCCATACATATAATTCAACACATACTACATGATCTAATTAAAAATTAATGCATTAATATGCAGTTAAAGGATTCATATACATGAACGAATGGATGAATACACTAACACGAGGTATTTTATGCTTTTCTTCAAGGTAAGCAAGCATTAATTAATAAAATCACATATAAATCACATAATAACTAATCTAGTAGTCAATGTCAACATGATATGAGTTATATATTTTCCTTCAAGGGATAAACACTAATTCAAATTGATATATTTTTCGAAATTTGTGTTATTACGAGAGCACGTTGTATTTTAATATTATTTCTTTAAGAGCAATACATCAATATTCTTTTAGATTATAGAAAATTATAATTTATGCTTTTCAGGAGCGAGTAATATTCTTTTAAAATATTAATTATAGCCCTTGTTTGAACCCCATTTTGGGGAAAATGCATTTTAGAATAGTGATTTTTGGAAAATGTGTGGTTTAAAAGAAGAAAAAGTTTTCGATTATGTATAAAATTATTTTATTGAAAATGAATAAAATGAATTTTGAAAAATGAAACTCAAAGAAAGGCATAATGTTGTGCTACTTAAAAGCAACAACAAACTAATTTCTAAAAACATTAACTCTTCATGACTATTTTTTTAGTAGAATGTTATATTTGCAATGTTGTTCTTATTCAAAGCAACAACATCATATATTATCATTTTAAAACTTATAAAATAACATTTAAAATATTAAATTAGGTTAAACACATAAAGAACATTTAATAATAATGATAAACGTATAATTATGATTAATACAGACGTAATCGTGATGTATAAATCCAATAAAATGGCACTTGATTAATGATTAATTTTATAATGATTGGAGAATGCTCATGCAAACAGACATCGATTTTAGGGAATATTGTAGACTATTTACATTTGGCCAATTGAGTTACTGTAGAATATTGTAGAATGAAATACGTTAAATAAAATACGAATACGAGCATACCATAGAATATTTACGAATACAAATATTTATTAATGCAATAATCATGATGATAGTTTATACATGCATACATGATTAATTCAAAGACGCATATAGTTCTATGCATGAATATATTGTGTACATATGTGCATATAAACTGTATACATGAATATAAAAAATATTACTACCTTTTGAAGAGAAATCATGCTGATAGCGTGTGATAAACTAAAAAGAAAATGAGAGAATAGTAAAAAAGTCAATAGATTTGTGTGTTTTATTTAGTATCAAAGGCTCCATATTCATAGGAAGAATTAAGAATATAATGGTAATAAAACTAAAAATGCAGATTTAGTAGTCATTCACTAATAAACATATTATTTACAACAATTTTACGTTTTTTACATGAATTTCAAATAATATAATATAACATAACATTAAATAAATATAATTAAATAAATTAGTAAAGCATAAGCTCAAATATGTCCGTGTCAACAAAGTATAATATCATTCATAAAATAATGAATATAACTCGCTCGATTCCAATTACTTGGTCTCAACTTTGTTAGTAAATATAAAATTGAATGAAACTTTGGACTACAGCAATACTACACCTCCTCTTGAGCCTGTACAAACTACAAATGAAGCTTCGCAGAATTATGCCTCATTTTCAGTCTCTTTTTCTCCTTTTCTTTTAAATCGTATCTAAAGCATCTTCATATTTGTCATAACTCTTTTTGTTTTTGGATTGGTGGGTTAATCAATGAATTTTTCTTTTAGTAGGTTAATAAGGGATTTTTCAAGAATTGACGGGTGTTATTTAAATATGTGAATCCTATCTTGGGCTTATCAATGGATTTTTCTTAGGAAAAAATTACAACGGAGGTCTTAAACTTTTTATTTTGTTGCACATTACACCTTAACCTTTTATTTTTACGGTTGCAATTCCAAACCTTTATATTTAACTAGAGTCGTGGTCCAAATCATTGATTACATTCCATAATATCGTTAGACAATAGTGAAATTGCAATTTTGACTTAAATGAACAAATTAAATGAGGGACAAAATGATATATTTACAACTTTGATGGGAAATAATTATACTAAATTTAAAAAAAGGGTACCTTTCATCTTCCCTAACCTCCCCACCTTACCCCCTACCCTCAACACCTCAACCGAAACTAAATTGAAATTCAACCTCCCATCATCACCACCATGGCCACCGCGTACCACTGCCATCACCAAAATTGCCCACCCAGTGTCGAGGGCTCTGGTTGGATGAGTTTCTTGGCAAAGACAGTCAATTTGTGTTCTTGAAATTATATCTTGATGAACATTTAGTCTTTTAACTTTTCTTGCACTGAAATTCATCCTTAATATATTTGAATTTTATCCACAAAATTCATAGGATTCTTCGAGCACAACATTCTCACTTTCCTTACTTTGCTAGCATAATATATAATGGAATTCCCACTTGGAAAGATGGTGGAGATCCAAATAGTGTTGTAAATTCATCAACCGCTATCCTATTTCTCATCGATGGAAACCTCCAGCTCGTCTACACCTCGATAGGTTTGTCTAAGAATTTGCACTAACATACAAAATTTTAATTTCTCTGTACTATTTTTCTTTTTCTATTTTGCTGCATTTATCAGCGTGTCGTCTTGGTTTTTTTTATTATTATTATTATCCTACAAGGTTCTCTACTCTGGCAGTCAAATACTGTTGGACGGGGTGTCTCAATGGGTACCCTTAATAATTCAGGCAACTTCCTACTCAGTAATGGAAGTGTTCCAGTATGGACTACCATACAATGTTCCACTAGGGCAAAATTCCGACCATCAAAATCGACCTAAAACCGACCACCACAACCGACGATCGTTCCAGTGCCGAGAACCACATAGAGGACCCCATCATCGGCAAAAGAGAAGGTTAGTTTTGTTGATTAAAATCGAATTTTTCATTGAAGGAATTCAAATTATTTTTGCCTTTTTTTTTTAGTTTATTTGTTCAT
>CAIGRP010030466.1:0-10732 GCA_903798385.1 Fraxinus cuspidata
AGGATTTTGGGACGGGTCGTGACAGCAACAGTCTATGTTCCATTTGGAGGATGACTTTAGGAGCCTTGCGGTGCAAAGTCTTTTGACTTGACTCATGGTGAGTCAACCCATCTTGGTTGCTCTAATGAGGATGATTTTGGTGAAGAAGATGCTAATGAGAATGAAATTCTAGCAGTGCACCCGATTTTGATAAAAGTTGGGATCACATAAAATGTGTGGTTAAACAAAATATAAGAAAACAAATGAATCTTAGAAATGAAAGCCAAACAAGGGTATAGTGTTTAAACGAATGAATTTAATAAGGATACTATAAAATGTTATATATAGGTACAATTAATTAGGTATGCTTTCATTATTCAGTTTATAGTCTCGCATTTTTATTAGCTCCACGTTTACTAACTTATTGAAAAAGCAACGATAACATACCTCAATGCATGTGTGTTTTAAGCACTTGAAAGCTAAGATCGATGTTGAGTCTATCTCATTAGTCTAAGGCTAAGCCGGAAGTCAAGCCTACTCCCTCTAGATTATAAGCTTGAGGTTTAGCCTACATTAGATCGAAGTTGAACTTGCCTAGCCCGCCAAATTTTCCGAGGTCTTGCGGAATCCTCTTCTAGTCCACATCGTGCATACTCAAGCATGTTTTTTAGGAGCATTACCTATTATTCGCAATAAGTGTAAATAAATGATGACGTGTTTATGTCGATGTCTTGAATAAGGTTTATTGTGTGTGAGATGAAGCTATACTTATCTTCATTTACAAGCAGCGGTGAATTCAGGATTTTTAGTGGGTACGAGCTACCATTGATCATTGATGACCACAATAATAATCAATGTCGTGAATTGAAATTACTTATATTGTTGTTCAAATTGTAAATTGGATGTATGTAATCTATCAATCTAATAATATTTATCGAACAACAATTTGAAGTTTGAAAAATGAATATAATTATTTACTTTCTTGGTTCGATTTGCTAATAATTTCAGTCAGACAGAAAAAAAAATGTTTATTTTAATAATCTTATTGTAAGGTCGAATTTTAGTTAAATTTTTTTTAGAAACAATGAGGGAATATATCTATTACTTGATAAAAAATGTATAGAATTTTTTTACATTAAAAGTACATTCACCAAATGCCACAGTAGTCAAATATATCTTAATTTCAATAGAGATCATAGGTCCGAATTTTCCAATTGTACTGATTTTTATAATGTCTATATGCTCCTCCAAAATGTTGAAAGATATTAAACTAAAATAATTGCAAATGGAATTGCTATAGTTGGAAGTCAAACCTAAAACTCCAATTTACTTGTATAGTACTCTAACCAATTAAACCACAAGAGTCTTTTCATGAATAAAAGAAAATCATATATATATACATTGACCCAAAAAATAAAAAAATAAAATAAAAAAAATTGAATACCAACGAATACAACATGGGCAGCCATCGGAGCTCGCCTGGTGTTGAATCCACCACCATCTACAAATTATCTCTAGTCTCAATTCCAATTTATTTAACACAAATTTGGTTCACTCTGACATTTTGGTTGCCTCAAACTCTTTCTTATATAATTACTTTTTCTTAAAAAAAAAATTTAATTTTTTGTAAAATTTTATTGGAAGACACAATTGTGAAAATATGTTTGGGAACTTAAAAATATACATTTCATTCTCTTTAAGCTCGGCCAAATATGCTCACTCCATTAACATGTCAACAGAGGAAGGATGCAATTCCTGAATTTTTCGAATCAAGGTACCTAAAAACGCTATTTCTTAGATTCATGATACCAAAACAAGGAAAGAAAATTACAAACAACATACCCTTTTGCTACCAGAGAGATTTATATACACATAATAACCTTTCAAGGTGATGGAATCCACATCATACAAGTCTCAGCTCTAATGTAGTTTATATTCCATTCTAATGACATTGGAACCAGAATGTTTAACCCAAAAATAGTAATTAAAACACGCCGAGGATGCTCAAAGCTAGTGCAGTCGAGCCCCAAAAGGCGACCAGAGACTTCCTTGAGCTGCAACATAAATTTGATGTTGAAACTCCATTGCTTTGTCGGGTAAGATCAAATGCACTTGATGAAAATATGGGAAAAGTGAAAATTCCTGGAATCCCTTCAAGACCAGTTTTTTCCATTGTCAATGGACGTTTTACCTGAAATTCGACGAGGGCAAAATTGGGACTTCACTACCACCCTTGTGCAGAGTTTTTGTCTAGATGCGATCCAACCAATCAAATATACTGTCTTGAGAAGCAAACTGCAAATCCTGAAAGCGTCGATCCGGATTATAAGAGTAATGAATTATTGACGTCATGTCTTTGGAATTATTTTATTAAAAAGATAAATACAAATCACAGGAAGAAGAGCTTACTTCAAGCTGAAAATCTGGTGGAGTATCCAATTCTAAGTTCTCGAGATCAGCAATTCCGAAAGTACTATTTCCATCTCCCTGGGTTAGGTCGGTTATGTTGCGAGCAACTTGAGTGTTCGATGAGTTTTTAGGTCTTGAATCACTCAACGGTGCATAAGAGTCAATTATCTCGTTGCATAATAGCAAATCATCCATATCAACAGCTTGGGATTCTCCAGCCAAACTAGTGGTGAAGTCGATGTATTCCTTCAACTGAGACTGAGATGAAGGATGAGACAACTCTTTGAATTTCTACAATAATTACAATAACATCTATCAGGATACATTTGATTTCAAGAAGTCCAGATATTCCGATAAAATTGTGCGATATACAAATAACTTAAACTAACCTGAGACCTATGTTTTCAATTAAGTGCAAGCAAAAATATCTTAAATCCAGATTCACACATACTTGTCTCATTACAAAGAATGTGACACATAAAGAATGGGGAACATCAGGTCAAGATTCACCTAAAGACACAATCATGGATCAACTATTTAAGCTGAAAGGGTCGTTTATCAATTAATGGCATCATCATTATAGACTGAAGGAGTTTATACTTCCACATTAAGAAACTCAGTATTGCATTTGGTTTCTATAATTCGAGCTAAAATCAAAACAATGTATACTTCAAATATGAATTAATGTTATGTAACAATTCCCAATAAGTGGAAGCTTCTTGGCAAACATAGTGAATTGTAACGTTGCAGCCATCAAAGGAACAGATACTTAGTTTACTAATCTATAACAATAATTGAGATATAAGTTACTAGTGTTTTCCAATAAGCATTATGAATCCTCTTGTTGCATCCAACAAGTATCTTGTGCATCAATTTCGAAATGAAAATTCTTACAGGACGAAAGGGCCAACTCAACAATCCAAGCAGCCAATAAGTTTGCAATTAATATGTTGCCACCAACCTGGAGAGGTGATGGTGTTATCCCCTTATCAGATACTTCATCAGGAGATTTCACTGGTCGAGGAGGAAAGGGAGTATTTGTCTTCGGAGTCTTGGGACTTGTGTGGGTTTTCCCAATATCAGATTCTTCACGATTCAAATTAGTCTCATTCTTGTCAGTCTCCTTCTGTGGCTGGTATGAAATCTTTGAAACCACATATTCTCCTTCCCTCTCATCTTCATCAGTCCCCAGATGGAACTGATGCATAACCCAGTTACATTTATTAGGCTTGGATCCCTTCTTTGAGCTTTCATATAGGACCATGATTTTCTTACAACCTTTCTGATTCCCATTTTGCATCACAGGTTTGGTCTTACCTGTCTTATGCCAGCGGACATGTCCTTTTTCCACACTTTCTTGGCCTTGAATCCTTCGGCGTTTACGCCGACCACTAGCATACGCATTGATTGTCCGATAAAAGAAGTGGACACTGCTACCATCCTTTTTAGCACCTGAAACAAATCCAGATGAACATAAATAAAATTAATCAGCGCAAGAAATCGAAACCAAAGTCTAATAACAAATATATGTTGGACCAAGTAACCGTAAAATTGATTTTACAATCTGAGATTTGCCTTCATCTTATACACTCTATATCTCAATTGTACTGAACCGAAGTTAGACATATTAACACTGCCTTAGCACCAGGGCAGGAGTCACTTTGCACCCTCCCTCAGGGCTAGAGAAACAAGCCTGATCTATATCTGACTACACCCGCTCTTGTACTAGGATAAAGTTCATGAGACTAACTCATAACTTTAAAACCGGTGAACAATTTGAGGTTTTCCTACACCTCATAGACTACACATCTCTATAGTACTGAGACGATGTGGAACATGCTACATTGAATTTAAGTGAGTGAACCAAAGAAGTATGTTATCTAATAAAAAAACACATTAGACCAAGTCATCTATTAGAACTATTTTATTACATCAGTTTAAGCTAAGGATTATGATACAATGAAAGCCTTTTATTACAATTTCCATCAACACATGCATGTTACTACACAAAATCAGGCAATAATTGTGAGGTAATCTAAAGAACTCAGCAACTTTTAACTGCTAAAAGTAAGTCAAAATTACTTTTTAAGTTACTTATTTTGCCAAACATGATTTGTAAATTTATTATTTTTAGTAAAAAACCTGCTTCTTTAAAGAAAGTCAAGATTGACTCTCTAAAAAAGTAACTTTTAAGTACAGTCAGCCCAACATGATAGTATTGACAAAAGAAAAACAACGATAACAAACATCCCGGTTTGGTAGGGATTAAAATCAGATTTTTAGTAGATTTTGATAAAAGTTGATGAAATATGTGGTTAAAATTCATAGTTGACTTTAACTTAGATTAAAATCTGAATTTATCTAGAGTCGGGTGTTCACTCACTTGGAAGATTTTCTGGATGGGTGTAGCATATCCCCTCTTCACCTTCGAGAGTCGGGATGAATTCATCAATAAACATGTGCGGCCTTGAATTCCCCACCCCACATTTTGCAGCCAAATGTTCAATCAGCTCCTCATCAGATGGATCAAACTTTACACCAACAGGGAGGCCAGGCCAATCTTGAGAAACCTGCACATAAGGAGTTTGTAAGTAAATTCAAGAATAAAATTTCAACCGAAAAAAAGATAAAGAAATTAATTCAAGTTAAGTATCAAAATCTATATCACATTCAAGAATAAAATTTCACCCGAGAGAAAAAAAAAAAAAAAAGAAATAAAAAGGAAATTAATGTAACTATTTTCTTAGACACAAAGATTGCCAGCTTACATCACTATTATCAATGCGATGGTGACACTTCGGGCATTCCCGATTCACCTCACATTCGTTGATTTGACATGCAGCAGGAAGAGTAGCATTTTTCACTTTTCTAGCAAGTCCTCTGCTATCAATAAGCCAAGACCTGAGACAATTAAACAGTAAGTCAAACCAAACAGAAGCATATTTCAATGAAAGAAAATGGATACCATTTCTTAGAAACATCATGGCAACACCAACTCACAAAGTAAATACATACACAACTCTTAGTAACTTAAATGCTTAGACAATGCGTATTTTAACGTGAAACCAAACTCGGTAAACTAGAGAAGCATATCTTCATCTCGAGTTTAAATTATTGATTCGAACAATTCTCAGGGGTGGCTACACAATCCTTTTTCTCACTCCATTCAGTTCCTCCATAATTTTACTAGAAGATATCCAAACAAATCTTGGGCAAAAGAAAAATTCTCAAGGTATATTCTCTGAACTTGCTTTATGAGAACACTGCAGCATACAGTATTTGCTGGGAGCAACACTTCAATTTGATGTTTGATCTCCATTTTTATAAAAATAGATTTGTAATAGTGATGTTTTTAGTGGTTAAAAAATAGGAAAAAATTTTAGGTTTACTTAGTCGGTTGGGAGATGTATAGTTGAAAATGAGTTTAGCAAACAATGAGATTTTAGAGAATGGGGCTCAAACACAGGCGAAAGAAGTTAATCAGAATTTTTCTGATGTTGGAATTTTCTTGTTAAAGGAAAAAAGTAAAAACAGAAATAATAAAATCTATAGGGGTTTATACTCAAAAACAAGATAGTACAACCCAAAAGGAGGAAAAAATTATATCAACCGAGAAAAATGCAACTAAGAATATCAATACAGCTGCTATTTTGCAGATAATACAGCTACAGGTCATCTTGCCTATCAGAACAAAACATAGAAAGTACTACATATAAACAAAATAAAATAGTTTTAGCAACATAAAAAAATAGAAAAATATCATTCCGAATGTCTGCAAGCGAATATAAATTCATATATTCTTGTCTAAGATTATTCTAAAACAAACCCATTACAAAGCATACTCATATTGTAAAATCCATTTCCGTTACGAACCCATAAAATATTGTAGAAGAAAAACCGAATTCAAGATAAATTCCAGTTTTCTCACTGTACGCAGCCATGATTCACAAGCTCTGGAATAAAAGTATATACAGTGAAACTAAAAATTAATGGAAATACTAAACAAAGGATAGTAGTTTCATCATTATAAAATCCAAAAATTAAAAATTAAAAAAAAAAATCTCTGAATGTTTACAGAAATGTCTGAAAATATATACATTCTTGCCGGCTCGGATTATTCTGAATCATACCCAGTACAAAACAAAACAAACAAACCCAGATTGTAAAATCTCTGAATGTTTACAGAAATGTCTGAAAATATATACATTCTTGCCGGCTCGGATTATTCTGAATCATACCCAGTACAAAACAAAACAAACAAACCCAGATTGTAAAATCTATATGCATCACCAACCCATTCAAGAAAAATCGAATTCTAGATAAGATAAATTTGAGTGTTCCGATTTTACCTAGCCATGATTCTTGTAGCTGTGGAATAAGAACCGACAGTGTGATCGAAGCTGCTAAGAGAGTGCAAGCCACTTTCCACTGGGCTAAAGAGTGTATATATGAGCGGGAAAATTCAGGTGTCATTGTATTACGGGAGGCTTTGATTTCCCAAACCTAAGGCTCGGGTGCGCATCTTATGAGTAAAAATTGTTTACTTCTAAAATATTTACCTCTTCATTAGTTAGCCCATGTTTGAGCCTTTACAATCTTTGGGAAAAAAAAATAATAATGTTTTGAATAGTAATTTTTTAGGAGAATATTTAGCCCCTGTTTAGTACACATTAAAATTTTCATTATCATTCTTCTACTCATTTCAACCACACATTTTTCAATAAAATAATATTTTAAATCACATCAATAATTTTTCCTTCTTTTTCAACCACACATTCTCCATCAATCTATTATTTCAGAATATATTCTTCCAAAATAATATGGCTCAAACACATCATTAATTAAAAAATAGAAAAATTTTGAGTTTATGTGTTAGTAAATTAAGATTCTCATTCTCATTCTTCTATTTATTTTCAACCACACATTCTTCAATAAAATAATATTTTTCATCACATCAATAACTTTTCCTTCTTTTTCAACCACACATTCTCCATCAATCTATTATTTCAGAATATATTCTTCCAAAATAATATGGCTCAAACACATCATTAATTAAAAAATAGAAAAATTTTGAGTTTATGTGTTAGTAAATATATGATTGTAAATAAATATGTAAAAAAAAATTCAATTAATAGTTGTCAAAACAAGTGGCTTAATCTTTGTGAATACAAGAAAATTAAGCTCATGTTCAATAACTATTCTTTCAAATCTTTTTTTTTTTTTTTTGTAAATAACCAAATATAATATTTGGGCTAAGGGTCAGAGGTTTGTAATTTTTCTTACATCTACACCTCTAAGAGCCCAAGTATCATATACGCACCCAATATAAAAATTTTTAAATGTTAGAAGAAAAGCACTTAAACCTAACAAGACATAGGCTTCTCTGATACGAAATAAGCTACTTCAAATAGATTCATTACTCTGGCTCAAAATACAATTAATCCAGCATGTGTTACATGAGTTCCTAGTAGTTTATCAGATAAATTAATAAGTTGAGCATTCTCAGCCCACATGTTAAATTGGTGTTTTATTGGTTACGATCAATTACACTAAAGTTTTTTATCATACTCGTTTTCAATAACGCACTCTCACAATAAAATATTCTTTACATAAATTTAAAAGTTTTCATATTAGATATATTATATATCATCGCGTAAGATTTTATTAAAAGTTTATACAAAATTGTACAAAATAACGGAAGAAAATTCTGGAGTTTTTGGTAAATTATAAAGCCAACTATTTCATAAAATACGTCCCTGTTTAGACTCCATTTTAAAAAAAAAATAAAATTTATTTTTTAAAACACATTTTTAACAACACACTCTCATAAAATAATATTACTTGTAAAATGAAAATTTTCTTTTCATTTTAATGAAATCCAGACAGGAGCTATGTGTGTGTGCATTCTTTATGTGAACTCGAGTTGTCTTCTAACAATATCTTGAACTTATTGCAAGAAAAGATATTTAAAAAAAAATCATTTATGTTTAATTAGTATGGCCCACGGTTGACCGGACCTGACTCCGATCCTCGGTGGTGGACGGTGTAAGATTTGAGGCAAAACGGTCCATTTTTGGTGGGGTCGTTGATGACTTGTCCTACAAGCTAATAATGGGAATTGGAAACAATTATTTTTGACCAAACAAATACTTAAGCCACTATTTATCTACCATTATTTCGAAATTTATTTTCAACCACTCAATCACAATAAAATATTTTTCATGAAAAATTCTAAATTTTTTCCTTTTTTTAACCATACATCCTTCAAAAAAATTCACTATTTTAAAACTCATTTTTCTACTTTAATGTGTAGACAAAAACATGGTATAAATAAATAACATTCATGTACATTTGAAATTTGTTCAAAAATAATCAGCCTTTAGATTTTTATTAGACACTGCTCAATCCAGAGCAGGTTTGGAAAATGTTTATAAATAATACCCTTGTTTAGCTCATTTTATTAAAAATTCATTTTTTCACCTCCACTAAAATAATTATACATGTAAATCAAATTTTTTAACCACGCATCATCTAAAAAATATTATTTTAAAATGCATCTTTTCTCCAAAATGGAGCTCAAACAAGGGTAATATAAATTATAAATAAGTAGTAAAAAAAGTAAATAATACTTATCCCTTGTTTGTTTGACCATCATTATTTGTGTAAAACAAAGTTTTGAATAGTATTTTTTAGTAGAATGTGTAGTTAAATGTAGCAAAATTTTTTGAATTTACATATAAAATATTTTATTGTTTAATTGTATGGTTAAAAATAAATATGTTAAAAAAATTAAATAATGACGGTCATGCCGATCTTATAATCTCTCAAATTGTGTGGATGAAATCTCAAACTTGGATTAAATAATTTATAAACACGAGCTCACCATAAATTTGAAAATTATAACTGTTTCTGGATGAAACGTGGCAGGATTTTCAAGAATGACAATTTTTTTTATTTCAAGTGGGTGGACTTGACACTGATAGCTGACAGAGTGAATGTTAATTTACTTTTCAATGTAAAGGTATTTCGACAATAATTTGTCAAGGAAGATAACAGGAAAAAGAGTCTTTTTAAAAGCATTTTAGTAATTTTAGCCCTTTATGGTGGTCATTTTTTTTGAAAAAAAAAAATATTATTTTGAATATTGAATTTTTGAAAAATGTGGAGTTGAAAAATAAGAAAAAAAATTTAAGTTTGTGTAAAATATTTTATTGTGTGAATGTGATTTTTCGAAATGCGTATACAGAAAAAGAGTTTTGAAAGAATATGACACAAACATGAACTTATATTTTACATTACACGAGCAATTGAGTGAGATCTTCTTCCTCTCCTCTCTCTAAAACAGTAAACAATCAATCGCAATATGTTGAAGGAATGAGAGAGAAAATAAGGGAAATGATACTTGTACAAGCAGATTTATTACTTGGTTTACATAATGTTGAGCTCACAAAATTTCACACCATTTTGGATTTTAAAAAAAAAAGTTAAACTAGCATGTGAAACCTTGCTTCTCAGCACTTGTAACACCATCGGTTAAAAAAAATTGTAAAAATGGCATTTTCGATGAAAAAATCATTTTTGGGTCACATCAAATGATTCCATAATGTAATATTAAACTATTCAATTCAAGTTGGTCCGTGCAAGAAAAAAGATCTGTCAACAATTGCGACTAACTCTCAAAAGTCCATATTGCTCTTTTTCTTGGTCTTTTATTCAAGGAAATGAATGAGATAGGGGCAAGTAAGTCCATATTTGACAACCATTTGAAAATACAAAATTTTGAATAATAATTTTTAGAAGAATGTGTTATCAAAAAGTAAGAAAAATTTTTAAATTTACGTACAGAATATTTTATCATGTGAATACATGATTGAAAATGAGTAATAGAAAAAGAATTTTCAAATAATTATTGTCAAACAATGGCCAAGTAAATAACTGTCTTCGGATTAAGGTGGTTAAAAAGTAGATTATGCATGTTTTCAATTTTATATTGATAATCTACAGTAAAAATCTATCAAAATCTGACATATTAATTGAAAGAGCTGCACCACACAAAATCTGAGAGACAGTTCGATAAAACGACTTTTGTCATTTTACTAGTTTTTGGTATATGCAATGTTATTGTTGTAATATATTTAGGGTGTGTTTGAGCCACATTATTTTGAAAGAATGTATTTTGAAATAGTAAATTAATAGAGAATGTGTGATTGAAAAGGAATGAAAAGTTATTGATGTGATGTAAAATATTATTTTATTGAAAAATGTGTGGTGGAAAATAAGTAAGATAATGAAAATGAGAATTTTAATGTATACCAAACAGGGGCTAAATTGAGAAAGTATTTAG
>CAIGRP010030467.1:0-13613 GCA_903798385.1 Fraxinus cuspidata
CCATGGATATTCGATTTATTTAAAATATAAAGTCTTCAGCTCAGTTCCACTCTGATTAAAGTTTATGGTTGATCTCATTAAAGAATAAAGTATGACCAGTTGAAAATAGGCATGTTTGGATCACATTACATGTAATTTCCTCTCTACACATCCACACTTGATCTATATCATTTGACTGTATTGATGTCCGTGACCATTGCGGGTTTAGTTATGATATTTGTAACAAAGATCGCTTTGATCCTATATTGATATACTCAATGGACGAGATTGTTTTGAGATTGTTGGAAAATTATTCAATTTGTCATGTTGGCCGACATATGTAATTAGTTGTGTATAAATACTATCTTAAAGTTAAGCCCAAAATTAAAGTGATCTAATAAAGAATTAAGTAATTGGGTTTTGAGCATCTAAATAAAGTGTGGGTCGAACTATATGTGTAGAGACCGGATCCATTAGAGTTTGTATTTGACGATTGGCCGAATACATATGGAAACTATATATAGGGTTATGGTCCCCAATTTATATGTGAAATTATCATTCTTTATGTCATCTCATCAACACAAGAATACAAGAGAAAACATATTGAAAAGGAAGATCCATAAACCCACAATCAAGAATCAAGAAAAGGGTTGGAGCAATCAAATTGAAGAACAAAATAGCAAGATTCAAGACACAAATCAATAGATCAAGGTATGTTCCATGTTAATTAATTTCTTGGTGATTTGACATGAAGATCTTGGGGAATTTATAATGTTTAAGGTTCATGAAAAATTTCAACACCCCCGACTCCATTAGCTCCAACTGCTCCAATACGACCCCAAGCCCCTAGCACCCATGTGGCCATAGAACATGAAGCATCTAGAGAGGCGGACGAAGGAAAAACTAAAAGTCATCCCGAGGAAAGCCAATGGCAAACGAGGTTACATACACTCTTCCCACAATCTAGAGGATTCACAATTGAATGTTTTCTTGGACCGGGTTTATGTATATGTAGTGAAAGGGTTGTTAAATTATAGAACCGACAAAAACAAAGTTTAATCTGGAGGAGCGTGATTAAACACTATAAATATGGGTTGGAAATGTAGTATGTAAAATACAAAAGAAAACCAAAAAATATATCAAGAAGGGAAGAAGAAAAGAATAATCCGAGACAAGTGAATTACATTCTTTCCTAAAGACAAAATTGCCCTGCAACGGTGCTCACAGTTCAGGCATTTGTCTCCCAAGATATAACGAATTCAACTTGTGGTAAAAGCACTTCAAACCACAAGTTACAGCGAATTTCGATGGAGTTTCTCTCTACACGAAGAAAATGACATTTGAATGGTTTTGGAAATGATTTCGTAAGAGATTTATGAAATTCTCAATGCAAGTATGATATTGGATGCATAATGGACGTCCAAATGGTCCTTTATATAGAAGAGGAAATGTTATGAGTGAAATGTCGCGCCCCAAATTCAGCAACTTTTGCCAAAGGTCATGGTAATTACTGTCGCCGGCCTCTCACTCGAGCGATAGGCGAGCGAGGCGAACAATAGAGATAGTCATATTCCACCAGTGTATCCTCTTTTGTATCCAACTTTGGACCACAATTTCTCACTCATCCGGAATTGGTTTTGAGATTCCAAATATACCACGACGATCTACTCGACGAGTGGAACAAGTTAGTCTATTAAATTCATAATTTAACTATCGAATCAAATTCGAATATTTGGTCGAAATTGACACAAAAAGTCACTTTCACATATATAATATCATTCTCTAGACCAAATTTCAACAATCCCCTACATGAATGAAAATTTGAATATGCTCACGCTATGCATAAATATGATGCATTGTAGAGCGAGTACAGAAAAACATTACATCAGGTAAGATAGCTTTCGGCCTCGAACCTTCTTTAGTGAGATACTATCAAATTTACTTGGCTAATTGGTGAACGTGATGTCTTGAACCATTCAGTCGTTGGTGTAAACCAAGATAATAATACTCACACAGATGTACTTCCTAAACCGTTCATGGGTCTCATGACTTGGATCATTTTGGCCATGAACACTCCTGGGTTTCGTAAGTGTTTAGAAAATTTCAGCATTTGAACAATTTTTCATTGAGGCGGCTCAACTCCACACTTACATAGGTGACCTCCTATTAAGAGTATTCTGCCATATTCTACATGACTTAATCAAGATATAAGAATCATTAAAAGAGTATCTTGACCTCAACATTTTGCAGAAAGCACTTTATTATCATAAGAATTAGTTAGAAAATAATCTCCTAAGTGCTTCATTAAATCCTCACTTAGTTGTCCCTTTGAATCAAGATCTTGTGATCTCAGTCAACAAGGTAGGGTTACCATTACAAATATCATTCCATAGTAGACTTTAATCACTTTCCTTTCGATAGGCAACGTACTTGATCTCTAGGCAAACCTTTCGTAAGTGGATCCGCAATGCTCTCCTTTGATTTTACACAATCTATGGAGATGATGCCATTAGAGATTAGTTGCTTAATGGTATTATGTTTACGACGGATATGTCTAGACTTACCATTATAAATGATGCTTTGAGCTCCTCCAATAGTTGATTGATCATCACAATGTATACTTATTGCATGTACTTGCTTGGGCCAATATGAAATATCTTCCAAAAAGTTACGAAGCCATTGTGCTTCTTCTCCAACTTTATCCAAAGCAATGAACTTGGATTCCATCGTTGATCGAACTGTACACGTTTGCTTCATCGATTTCCATGATATAGCAACTCCATCAATAATAAATACATAACCACTAGTAGACTTGGAATCGTTCATGTCGAATATCCAATTCGCATCACAATGTCCTCCCAACACCGCAAGATATTTTGAGAAGTGTAATCCATAGGTTAAGGTATACTTCAAGTACATAAAAACCCTTGTTAAAGCCTTTCAATGATCATGGTTTGGATTACTTGTGAATCTACTAAGTTTATTCACGGCAAATGCTATATCCAGTCGAGTGCAGTTCATAATATACATTAAAACGCCGATAATCTGTGAATACTTTAGTTGTCATACACATTCACCCGTATTTTTGATGAAGTACAAACTTGTGTCAATAGGAATTTTCACAGGACTTTCCTCAAGTACATTATACTTCTTTAGTATACACTCAATGTAATGAGATTGGGAAAGTATGATTTCTTCCAGTGTTCTAGAGATCTTAATCCCTAATATCACATCAGCCACACCCATATCTTTAATATTAAATTGCTTCGTTAGCATTTTCTTGGTTTTTAGTAACACTTCGTGACTATTGCCCATTATCAACATGTCGTCTACATGTAGACACCTAATCACATAGGCATTTGGTGTAGGTTTTATATATACACACTTGTCACACTTATTTATCTAAATCCGTTAGACAACATCGTTTTGTCAAACCTTTTGTGCCATTGTTTAAGAGCTTATTTCAATCCATACAAGGATTTAACGAGTTTACAAACATTGTGTTTTTTATTAGGAGAGGCGAACCCTTCATATTGTTCCATGTATATCTCATCTTCTAACTCCTCTTTCAAGAATGCCATTTTTACATCCATTTGATGAATCTCAAGGGTGTATATTACTGCAATTGCAATTAACAACTGTATCGAAGTGATTTTAGTTATGGGTAGATAGGTATGAAAGAAATGAAGTCCCTCATTATCTAATCTTATATTTGTCAATGGATCCATTCGGTTTAATGCTTCCGGTGTAGACATTGCTTCATCGAAAGTCTTTAGGTCATTTTGTACTATATATGTTAGAAAATCTAGGCCAAATGTCGTAGATGTTCTAGCCATTTTACTACGTCTCAGTTCTTCCTCATTTGAAGTACCACTTGCAGTATCATACGTTCTCTTATTTGAACTTGCACTTTCATTTTTCTTACAAGGAAACACATTCTCGAAAAATGACGCATTTTTTTATTCAATTATGGTTCCCTCATGTACATCTTGAATTTCGTATTTATGTACAATGCATCGATATGCACTACTATTATTACTGTATCAATAAATATGCAATCAATCGTTTTGGGACAAATCTTCACTTGCTTAGACTTAGATATTTCAACCTTAGCCAAATACACCCACACTTTCAAGTATTAGTAAGAATGAGAATGACATTTCCATAATTCATATGGAGTTTATTCCATTTTCTTAAGGGGTATTTTGTTAAGAATATTATTTCCCGCTAAAATAACTTCTCCCCACAAGTTCTGAGGCAACCCCGAACTCAACATGGCGTTCATTATTTTCTTAAGAGTTCAGTTTTTGCGTTCGGCAACACCGTTTGATTGAGGAGAGTATGGTCCTGTTATTTGATGAATAATTCCAGGTATGGAACAGAAATCTTCAAACGGTGCCTCGTGTTCCCCTCCTCTATCATTACGAATATTCTTTATTTGTTTACGAAGTTGAGTTTCAACTTTCGCCTTATAATGCTTAATAGCATCCAACGCCTCGTATTTACTTCTTAAAAGAAAGATATAACAGTACTTTGTACAATTATCAATGAAAATAACAAAAGATTTCTCACCACCTTTAGTTTGAACAGATTTCATATCACTAATATCGCTATATATTAGCTCTAAAGTTGAAGTGTTCCTTTGTACCGAGTGGAACGGTGCTTTAGCCAACTTTGCTTCAACACACACTCACATTTATGATTAGGATCTATCTTGAGCGCCGAAATTAAACTCTGATTCATAAGTTTGCGCAAATATTTGTTATTCACATGTCCTAATGCTTATAAACAGAATTTGTCTTGTTTTGCGCAAACTTATGCATCCAAAACAAAAATCGATTCACGATTATTATCTCCTTCTTGTACCGTTGGTGCAGTCTCATTTAGAAAATTTGCCAAGTTTAGAGTGGTAAAGTAAGATAGAACAACATCTTTTATTACCATCTCTTGAAGTCCATGCCTCCAAACTTTTTCAATTTTCCCCATGTGGGATTACGATATTTTGAAATGTAGCCATTGACGGAACAACATTGTTTGAACCATTTTGACTTGAAGTAGCCTTCATGGTAGTCATTTCTGTTATACAAATAGAAGTTTAATGCAGCAACAAAAAAGAGAATATCATGTTATGTCTATTCCAAAGATGAAAGTTACGAATCTTGTTCCACAAAACAACCACAAACAGTAAATTTTGTCTTAAGAATGTTTGAGTGGGCTTTATGTATGTGCGGTGAAATGGTTGTATAATTATAGAACCGGCAAGAACAAAGTTTAATCCTCAGGAACGTGATTAAACACTATAAATATGAGTTGAAAATGTAATATGTAAACTACAAACAAAAACCAAAAAATAAAACCAAGAAGGGAAGAAGAAGAAGAAGAAGAAGAAGAAGAAGAATAATAATAATAATAATAATCCGAGGTAAGGAATTGCACTATTTCATTAAGATAAAATTGCCTCGCAATGGTGTTCACGGTTTACGACACTTGTCTTCCAAGAAACAACGGGTTCAACTTGTAGTAAAAACACTTCAAACCACAAGTTACAACAAACTTTTGACGGAATTTCTCTCTACAAGAAGAAAATGACTTTTGAATGGTTTTAGAAATTATTTTGCAAGAGATTTATGAAATGCTCAATGCAAATATGATATTGGATGCATAATGGATGCCCAAAGGGTCCTTTATATAGAAGATAAAATGTTGTGAGTGAAATGCAGCGCCCAAAATTCATCAACTTTTGCCAAAGGTCGCAGCATTTACTATCGTTAGCCTGTCGCTTGAGCGAGGTGACACCTTTTTATCAGAGCTTCTCTCGATAGCCTGTCGTTTGCCTCTCGCTTGAGTGACAGGTGAGCGATAGGCGATCAATAGAGATAGTCATATTACAGCCTCTGTATCCTCTTTTCTATCCAACTTTGGACCATAATTTCTCATTCACCTGGACTAGGTTTTGAGATTCCAAATATACCACAACAATCTACTCGATGAGTAGAACAAGTTAGTCTAATTATATTCATAATTTGACTATCGGATCAAGTCAGAATATTTGATAGAAATTGATACGAAAGTCACTTTCACATACATAATTTCATTTTCTAAACCAAATTCCAACATGTTTCAAGATAGCGAAAGAGACGAACCATCTCGTTTACAGAGGAGATCTTAGATGAATTGCTCCACTGAAATTTCTAGTTACCAACGTTCTTAGATGATGGTCATTGTGGAAGAGTAAAGTTTTACCAGTTGTGGTTGTAAAGTGGGTTGTCACTGATCTCACCCAAATGAACAATAGGTCGTAGCTGTGTTGTTTGGAAGCAAGGCTTGGAACTGAGTTGTTGGTGACGGAAGGCCTGCTTTATGGATGGTAATGGTATGCCCCGTCACTTCATAGTCTACCATCCCATCAACTGTCCCGATTTTATTTACTAATATTTATTTTTAGGGTTATTTAATAATTGGGCCAATGGGCTTGAACATAAAAAGTAGGCTAAAGTATTTTTTTAATAGAATTTGTAAATAATTACATAATTGTAATGGGGTGTCCATGTACCTCGTCATGACTTGCCCCACTAGGGAAGCACAGCAACTTGAAAATCGTTCCTAATTTGGGACAGAGCACTATGAGGCACAAATTTTTCAAAATCAAATTGTCATCCTTGGCCATACTTGAGGGTTGAAGTGTTCAATTCGAGGTTCCTGCAAGATTGGGATGATAAAAAAACATGTTCAACCCGATACCCGCAATCTCGTTTCGAATGGGACATGTATTACCCGTCTAATCGGGTAAACGGGATGAAGGCTAGATGGGGGTTGTTGCCCCGAAGTGGGTATGAGATGAGTACGAAAAATATGATCTTCGCACGTCTAAAATTAATTTCAAATTTAAGTTTTCTATCAAATAGAAAAAAAATTTATCATCATTTAAAAGAAAACTCGAGTTGTTCTTAACAAGTTGGAAAAAAAGTAATAATATTCATTAACTAAAGATATAAAAAATAAAAGCAAAAAAAAAAAAAATTTAAACTGGGCAATAAATTGGGTTGGGAACCAGCCTCGTCCCGTCCCGCTTTAATCTGGTATGGTGGCCGGACAAGATAACAAAAATACCGACGGGACGGAGTATGAGAATATACGACATGTCCTATACCCGCCCCGTTGACAACCCTAGCGGGAGCAAGAGGGGGAGGGGAGGTGCGTTATCAACTGTTATCTTTTTTTTTTTTCACTTTTTTGGTTGCTTTTTTTCTTTTATTTTCTTTATCAATTTGTTTTAAATCAAATTAAGGTTAAAAAAGGTCATTTTACTCAAATTTCCACTTTTTTATGGTCTATCACAACAGGAATTCAAGCATATAAGCTTGAAATGTTTAGAACTCCATAGAAATAAAATCTTCCGAACTTCAAGTGCATTTTACCCAATTTTATTGTATAGATAGAAAAATATATATATGCATATATATATGTACCATATATAGCATGACTACAGGTCACAGGTGTATTTATTCATCATCCGATAATCAAAATGTAATATTTATGAGGAAGAGTAATGTTACTCGGTATCACTAGTATTACAACACTGATGATATCTAGGTGAAATTAAATGATAGATACAATTAAATGAATTACATATCTACTTTAATTGAATCTAGTCACATTTTTTTAGTTTAAATTGTTGCTCTAACAGTAGATTGCATTATTCAATATTTATTCATTACAAGGTAAATGAGTAGACCCACTGTTAACTAGATTTTGCTACGCAGCTTTCAAAACAGAAATGACAGTTCGCAACCCAGTGTCGTGTCTCATTTCCCTTTTCCTTTTATTGGCTTTACATAGTTGGGCACGTTGTATCGTGTCTCATTCCCCTTTCATTGGCTTTGCATAGTAGGATCCAACAGCCTCCTGCATTCGGGTCAATGGAAATGGAGTCTCCCTTCAAGGCAAATTTATTGAAAGGCAAAGTAGCATTATTGACTGGAGGTGGGTCGGGTATCGGGTTCGAGATCTCAACCCAGTTCGGAAAACATGGAGCTTCCGTCGCTATTATGGGTCGCCGGAAGAGCGTTCTAGACTCCGCCGTCTTCGCCCTCCAATCCCTCGGAATCCTGGTAAATTCTTTATTTTTCCACCTTATTGGACGCATTACGTTCTCAATAACTTCGTAAAAGAGTGCAATTGCCCTGAATTTGTTCGAGAAACTGTTGGACCTTTTTCCCATATGCTCTATTTTGTGAATTAAAGGTTACTGTCGTTTCTTAGTTTCCTTGTTGGAAATTGGTCGAAATTGAATCTCCTTTTGTCCTTTTTACCGAAAAGGGGATACTTAGATGTTGTTGCTTTTAGCCGCGTTACCGTGTTTAGAAAAGTAATTATTGAAAAAATAACAATGGAAAAGAACTGCTAGTATTGGATGGAGTGGGATTCTTAAAAGGGAATGCTTGGTAAATTGTCAATGATCGTGCTTTTATTAGTGGGTAGAATTAATATGCTATCCCACAATTATGTTATCTGGTTATTGATTGTTATGATTTCCAGGCAATTGGGCTTGAAGGAGATGTTCGGAAACGGGAGGATGCACAAAGAGTAGTGGAAACAACTGTCAAGCATTTTGGGAAACTTGACATTCTTGTCAATGCTGCTGCCGGCAATTTTCTCGTGTCAGCTGAGGATCTGTCTCCTAATGGCTTCAAAACAGGTCCAACATTGGAAACTGCTAACAATACTTTCTTCAGCTTTTGATTCATTCATTCATGAATTGGTTGGGCTCCTTAAACTGTATTGAATTCAATAATGCCTCATCTGAGACAGACTGAGACCACCATCAATTGTTAAAAATAAGGCTCACAGTCCCTCCCATTTGATAATACTTTGTGAAGAGAGCCAATAATTTAAAGTGATGATTAAAGAAATTTGTGAATAGCATCTGTTACCTTCGAAATACTTTTACAGAACAGGTTCCTTGATTCTTCTGAAATGATAGATAAGAACATATCATCTTTATATCTCTATTTGATTATAGTATTAGCTTAAAGTATTCTCGAAAGCTATCTAAATGTTTGAAGATGTAACTACTTTCTGTAGTGATGGATATCGATTCTGTTGGTACATTTACAATGTGTCACGAAGCACTCAAGTATCTTAAGAAAGGTGGACCTGGAAGGGACTCATCTAGTGGAGGATTTATATTGAACATCAGTGCCACGTTGCATTACACGGCATCTTGGTATCAAATCCATGTATCTGCAGCCAAGGTTTGTGGATTTTGTTCTTGCTATAAAGAGAGTTTGACTTGCTTAAGATTTTCTGATCAACGTGGTCCGTCTTCCAGGCAGCAGTTGATGCCCTCACCAGAAATTTAGCTCTGGAGTGGGGTACTGATTATGAAATCAGAGTTAATGGCATTGCACCAGGTCCTATAGGAGATACTACTGGGATGAGTAAGCTCGTGCCTCAAGAGATAAACAGCAAAGCCAGAGACTATATGCCTCTATATAAAGTTGGCGAGAAGTGGGATATCGCCATGGCTGCTCTTTACCTTGCCTCAGATGCCGGTTGGTAATCTTGTCTAATATTTCATATAAATGTCAAGTTCCTTGAACAAAAATCGTTTGTTCCAATAACTTGGAGTTTGTATTAGATGAAATTTGAATGTGTGATGTGGATTATGCTGTCACTTTTCTTAATTAGTAGTTTAGTCTTTTGTTTGTGGCCTTTCAAGTGATATGCTGTCATTTTTCCTTCACATCTCTGTGCATGAGCTCGCATTTGTCGTCACCTCAAAAGTTGAACCTTACTTGTACTGCTTGAATTTTTAGTTCTCTCTCCTCTGTGTTACATGTGATCTAGTGTTGCCTAATTCAGTCATGTACCATAATTGAGATAAAGAAAACATTTGTGCAATTGGCCTTTGAGGTGTTTCATCGTCTGGAATCATCAAGTAACTCAGGAATGCAAAACTTTTACCCATGAACTTTTTTCACACATAAGTTATTTTTTGTAATCACAATTTTTTTTCTACATTAAGAGTAGATACTTTTTGTCCTCAATATTTCAAAGCCAGGTTTGGCTCTAATGCTTGAATAGAAATACAGTATAATTCATAAAGTATTCTCGATCCTTTCATCTTCTATAGCAAAGAGATGGAAGTGCAAAAGGTGTTTGATTAGTCCGATCTCATTAATTGACCATTTGAGTTTTAAAACTAAATTTTTCTGATGGTTAAATTAATTGTGTTGGCCGGGATTTCTGATGGTTAAACATTGTCATCTCTATGAAGCCAAATGGGATGTCGTTCATAGTGGAATGAGTCTGCCTGTCTGCCTGTTACATCGACGCGCCCCCTACCCGAATGCTCCCCAACCAAAAATAGAACAAGGAAAAACAAGAAGAAACTGAATTTACCTTGCCATTGCACTATTCCTTTTATCTTTCTTCAATTGGTCTTTCAAATTCATTTTCCAATCTCATAGTTTAATTTTCTTTACAATTAGGATATGATCATAGAAGATAGTATGTAACGACTCGACCTCTATGTCTAAGCTGTTATATCATGCGTACCGTTCGCTTTGGATAGACATCTTCACACTTACCCCTTCAAAACTTTTCATAGTGTTTCTCATGATTCGAACTTAAGACCTCTGCCTAATGAGAGACTTAAGTTAAATTTTGGATTGGGGGACGCGATAGAAGACCGTGAGGGTATAAGTGGATAGATGCTCACCCAAAACACACAGTACATATAATTTAACGACTTGGATATAGAGGTCGAGTTGTTACCTATTATATTCCAATATTCCTCTTTTTGACAACTCGAGATGCTCCCTTTTATGCAAGTATTTGTGTTTTGCAACTAATGTTTTGCTCTCATTTATTTATACTAGTTTTAAAGAAACCTTGTTTATAGTTAAGTCCTGACAACTTCTATCATATGAAGGGAAGTACATTAACGGAACAACCCTTATCGTTGATGGAGGACTGTGGCTGAGCCGACCTCGCCATCTGGCCAAAGATGCAGTTAAAGAGCTTTCTCGGACCGTGGAGAAAAGATCACGAGCTGCAGTTACTGGGGCTCCTACCAGCAAGCTGTAAGCTAGCTAAATATTTCATTTTTATTGTGGAGTTTATCTCAATGTATATGGAGTTGAATCAGTTTGTTGCATAAACGTGTCAAGAAAGACCTTGATCACTTTCTGCAGAGGTAAAATAATTAGACTATTTATCTCTTTACTATTTTGGTCGTGTTTGAGAAATTTATGTCATAATGGCGAAATAGTAATTACAGATTGCTAATTAGGATTAAAAAATGTGCGTACATTTTCCAACATTCAGTAGTCGTGGATTAAAATTCCTAAATGAAACAGCTCTCTTACTTATGTTGCTCCCCGATTCGAGTCTCCAATTAATTTTAATCACATATTTTATGATATCCACGACTTTTCAATCACACATTTTTTTATTTTTTTATCAAAATTGATTAAAAATGTTATTTTAATTCCAACCAAACAGCGGTTTAAATTATTAGGTTTTGAATTCATGAAACACGTTGAGGGTAGATATTTTGCCCGAGATTTTATTTCATTCTCTCTCTCTCTCTCTCTCTCAATTGCACTCGTAAGTCCAGCAAGCAGTTAAAGACATGCAATCATAATTCATATATGATAACGTTACAAGACCCGCCAACTTTGATGATGTGATATAACCGGCAAAAATTTATATATTATAAATATTTGTTCAATGTCCATATGCAACTCTGAGCAAATGTTTGATACACCTTCTTTAAAAATACATTACTTCATAACTCATTTTTAATCACACATTTTTTAATAAAATAATATTTTCATCACATCAATAACTTTTAACCACATTAAAATGATATAATAAAGAATTAAGTAATTGAGTTTTATGTATCGAAATAAAGTGTCGAATTATATGTGTAGAGACGAATTCATTAGAGTTTGTATTTGATGATTGACCGAATACATATGAAAACTCTATGTAGGGTTATGATTTTCAATTATATGTAATTTTCTTATTCTTTGTGTCATCTCATCAATACAAGAATTAATAAAGAAAGTATATTGAAGAAGAAGATCCAAAACACACAATCAAGAATTAAAATTAAGAATCAAGGAGGAGGATTGGACCAATTAAATTGAATAACAAGAACTTAAGATTTAAATATCAAGATTCATTATTCAAGATACAAATCAATGGCTCAATATATGTTCCGCATTAATTAATTTTCTTGATGATTTGACATGGAGATCTTGGTAATTATGTAAAGTTTATAAAATTTAAGTTTCATGAAAAATTCAATATGACGTAGTCCATCTCTCTCTCTCTGTTAATTTTGGTATGTGCAATGCTGTCCATTATCTTCCTTTTATTTAGGGTGTGTTTGATGGATATTATTGAGAAAAATATGTATTTTAAATATTTTTTTTAATTTGAGCTTAATTTTAAGATAACATTTATACATAATTAATTATATATGTCGATCTACATGACAAATTAAATAATTTCCCAACAATCTCCCATTTGAGCCACATATGTTACCTTATAAATGTGTGTAACCTTATGAGCTCAAAATTTTAACTATCATAATAAAAAACATCTCCAAACAATTTTGTTTATTGATTATATTAATATATGATCAAAACGGTCGTCGTTACAAATATCATAACTAAATTATCAATGGTCACGTACATACATCAACACAATCTAATGATATAGCATGTAAATTACATGCAATGTGATCCAAACATGCATATTTCCAAAGGTCCTACTTTATTTTTAATACCACCTTATGAGATCAAACTAAAAAAAAACTTTAATCAGAGAGAATAACCGAACTGAATACTTTATTATTGAAATGAATTGAAATAAACTTGAATGTGTATAACCAAAATCACGTGTCAGAAAGACAACATCCAAAATTACAAACTCTCACTAAACGACATATCATCAAAATTTACAACACCCATGTGAGCGGTGTGCTCATGAAAGACCTTGGGTGGTGGACCTTTAGTGATTGGATTCACTATAATGGAGTTTGTCCCTATATATTCTATAGTAACCTGACCACTTTGAACTCTTTCTTTAACAATTGAGAATTTGATGTCAACAAATTTAGATTTTGTTGAACTCCTATTTCTATTTAAATGCAAGACTGCTGACTTATTGTCACAAAATAATTAAGTGGTCTTTCAATTCCATGTATAATCTGTAGCCCAGCGACAAAATTTCTCAGCTATATTCTTTGATTGGATGCCTCATAACACACTATAAATTTTGCTATCATGGTTGAAGATGTCAGGATATAGGTTCTCCAGCCACCAGGAATACATAGCCCGATGTGGATCTCCTACTGTCTTGACATCAAACAAAATCAGAATCAGCATAACCATTGATCTCCAATTTGCCTGATTTCTTGTATGTGAGCATGTAATCTTTTGTTATCTGTAAATACCGTATAACCCACTTGGCTACCTTCCCATGATCCATCATAGAGTTATATAAATATATGCCTAGCATTCCAACAATGAATGCTATATCCGGAGATGTGGATACCTGGGCATACATTAAACTCCCAATTATTGAAGCATACAGAATTTTCTACATCTCCTTTACTT